>CAKAJE020001927.1:0-131271 GCA_916610135.2 Macropis europaea
ATCTGAAATAGGAGCAACGTAAATTGAACAAATGTGATAGAATTTCGCTGAATTCTTACATTAACCATAATGTAAAATGATATAATCGGGTCTCTGTTTGCCCTACCCTAGAAGTTTAATAGTGCATTGCACTCGTCACTTCATGCGCTTTGAGATGCTGCTAAGCACAATAAGCTATCTGAAATAGGAGCGACGTAAGTTGAACAAATGTGATAGAATTTCGCAGAATTCTTATATTAACCAAAATATAAAATGATCTAATCTGGTCTCTGTTCGCCCTAGCCTAGAAGTTTAATAGTGCATTTTGTTCGCCATTTCATGCGCTTTGAGATGCCGCTAAGCCCAATAAGCTGTCTGAAATAGGAGCGACGTAAATTGAACAAATGTGATAGAATTTCGCTGAATTCTTATATTAAACAAAATATAAAATGATCTAATCGGGTCTCTGTTTGCCCTACCCTAGAAGTTTAATCGTGCATTTTACACGCCATTTCATGCGCTTTGAGATGCCGCTTAGCCCAGTAGGCTATCTGAAATAGGAGCGACGTAAATTTAACAAATGTGATAGAATTTCGCTGAATTCTTATATTAACCAAGGTATAAAATGATCTAGTCTGGTCTCTGATTGCCCTATCATAGAAGGTTAATAGTGCATTTTACTCGCCATTCCACACGCTTTAAGATGCCGCCTAGCCCAGTACGCTGTCTGAAATAGGAGCGACGTAAATTGAACAAATGTGATAGAATCTCGCTGAATACTTATATTAACCTTAATGTAAAATGATCTAATCGGGCCTCTGTTCGCCCTACCCTAGAAGTTTAATAGTGCATTTTGCTCGCCATTTCATGCGCTTTGAGATGCCGCTTATCCCAATACGCTATCTGAAATAGGAGAGACGTAAATTGAACCAATGTGATAGAATTTCGCTGAATTCTTAAATTAACCATAATATCAATTGATCTAATCGGGTCTCTGTTTGCCCTACCCTAGAAGTTTAATAGTGCATTTCACTCGTCATTTCATGCGCTTTGAGACGCCGCTTCGCCCAATAAGCTATTTGAAATAGGAGCGACGTAAATTGAACAAATGTGATAGAATTTCGCTGAATTCTTAAAGTAAACTTAATATAAAATGATCTAATCGGGTCTCTGGTTTCCCTACCATAGAAGTTTAATAGTGCATTTTACTCGCCATTCCACGCGCCTTAAGATGCCGCCTAGCCCAGTACGCTGTCTGAAATAGGAGCGACGCAAATTGCACAAATGTGATAGAATCTCGCTGAATACTTATATTAACCTTAATGTAAAATGATCTAATCGGGTCTCTGTTCGCCGTACCCTAGAAGTTTAATAGTGCATTTCACTCGCCATTTCATGCGCTTTGAGATGACGCTTAACCCAATACGCTATCTGAAATAGGAGCGACGTAAGTTGAACAAATGTGACAGAATTACGCTGCATTCTTATATTCACCTTAATGTAAAATGATCTCTTCGGGTCTCTGTTCGCCCTACCCTAGAAGTATAATAGTGCATTTTACTCGCCATTTCATGCGCTTTGAGATGCCGCTTAGCCCAATACGCTATCTGAAATATGAGGGACGTAAATTGAACAAATCTGATAGAATTTCGCTGAATTCTTATATTAACCAAAGTATAAAATGATGTAGTCTGGTCTCTGATTGCCCTATCATAGAAGTTTAATAGTGCATTTTACTCGCCATTCCACGCGCCTTAAGATGCCGCCTAGCCCAGTACGCTGTCTGAAATAGGAGCGACGCAAATTGAACAAATGTGATAGAATCTCGCTGAATACTTATATTAACCTTAATGTAAAATGATCTAATCGGGTCTCTGTTCGCCCTACCCTAGAAGTATAATAGTGCATTTCACTCGTCATTTCATGCGCTTTGCGATGCCGCCTAGCCCAATACGCTATCTGAAATAGGAGCGACGTAAATTGAACAAATGTGATAGAATCCCGCTGCATTCTTATATTAAACGTAATATAAAATGATCTAATCGGGTCTCTGTTTGCCCTAGCCTAGAAGTTTAATAGTGCATTTTACTCGTCATTTCATGCGCTTTGAGATGCCGCTTAGCCTAATACGCTATCTGAAATTGGAGCGATATAAGTTGAACAAATGTGATAGAATTTCGCTGAATTCTTTTATTAACCATAATGTAAAATGATCTAATCGGATCTCTGTCCGACCGAGTCTAGAACTTTAATAGTGCATTTTATTCGCCATTTCATACGCTTTGAGATGCCGCTTTGCCCAATACGCTATCTGAAATAGGAGCGACGTAAATTGAACAAATGTGATAGAATTTCACTGAATTCTTATATTAACCAAAATATAAAATGATCTAATCGGGTCTCTGATTGCCCTAGCATAGAAGTTTAATAGTGCATTTTACTCGCTATTCCGAGCGCGTTAAGATGCCGCATAGCCCAATACGCTATCTGAAATAGGAGCGACGTAAATTGAACAAATGTGATAGAATTTCGCTGAATTCTTAAATTAACTATAATATAAAATGATCTAATCGGGTCACTGATTGCCCTACCCTGGAAGTTTAAAAGTCCATTTTACTTGCCACTTCATGCGCTTTGAGATGCCGCTTAGCACAATACGCTATCTGAAATAGGAACGACGTAAATTGAACAAATGTGATAGAATTTCCGTGAAATCTTATATTAAACAAAATATAAAATGATCTAATCGGGTCTCTGATTGCCCTATCATAGAAGTTTAGTAGTGCATTTTACTCGTCATTCCACGCGCTTTAAGGTGCCGCCTAGCCCAGTACGCTATCTGAAATAGGAGCGACGTAAATTGAACAAATGTGATAGAATTTCCGTGAATTCTTATATTAACCTTAATGTAAAATGATCTAATCGGGTCTCTGTTCGCCCTAGACAAGAAGTTTAATAGTGCATTTTAGTCGCCATTTCATGCGCTTTGAGATCCCGCTTAGCCCAATACGCTATCTGAAATAGGAGCGACGTAAATTCAACAAATGTGATAGAATTTCCCTCAAAACTTATATTAATCAAAATATAAAATGATCTAATCGGGTCTCTGATTGCCCTATCATAGAAGTTTAGTGGTGCATATTACTCGCCATTCCACGCGCTTTAAGATGCCGCCTAGCCCAATACGCTATCTGAAATAGGAGCCACGTAAATTGAACAAATGTGATAGAATTTCGCTGAATTCTTATATTAACCAAAGTATAAAATGATCTAATCTGGTCTCTGATTGCCCTATCATAGAAGGTTAATAGTGCATTTTATTCGCCATTCCACGCGCTTTAAGATGTTGCCTAGCCCAGTACGCTGTCTGAAATAGAAGCGACGTAAATTGAACAAATGTGATAGAATTTTCGTGAATCCTTGTATTAACATTAATGTAAAATGATCTAATCGGGTCTCTGTTCGCCCTACCATAGAAGTCTAATGGTGCATTTCACTCGCCATTTCATGCGCTTTGAGATCCCGCTTAGCCCAATACGCCATCTGAAGTAGGAGCGACGTAAATTGAACAAATGTGATAGAATTTCCCTGAAATCTTATATTAATCAAAATATAAAATGATCTAATCGGGTCTCTGATTGCCCTATCATAGAAGATTAGTAGTGCATTTTACTCACCATTCCACGCGCTTTAAGATGCCGCCTAGCCCAGTACGCTATCTGAAATAGGAGGGACGTAACTCGAACAAATGTGATAGAATTACGCTGAATTCTTATATTAACCGTAATATAAAATGATCTAATCGGGTCTCTGTTTGCCTTATCCTAGAAGTTTAATAGCGCATTTTACTCGCCATTTCATGCGCTTTGAGATGCCGCTTAGCCCAGTACGCTGTCTAAATTAGGAGCGACGTAAGTTGAACAAATGTGATAAAATTTTGCTGACATCTTAAATTAACCATAATATAAAATGATCTCATCGGGTCTCTGTTTGCCGTACCCTAGAAGTTTAATAGTGCATTTTACTCGCCATTTCATGCGCCTTCAGATGCCGCTTAGCCCAATAAGCTATCTGAAATAGGAGCGACGTAAATTGAACAAATGTGATAGAATTTCCCTGAAATCTTATATTAAACAAAATATAAAATGAGCTAATCGGGTCTCTGATTGCTCTATCATAAAAGTTGAGCAGTGCATTTTACTCGCCATTCCACGCGCTTTAAGATGGCGCCTAGCCCAGTACGCTATCTGAAATAGGAGCGACGTAAGTTGAACAAATGTGATAGAATTTTGCTGAATTCTTAAATTAACCATAATATAAAATGATCTAATCGGGTCTCTGATTGCCCTATCTTAGAAGTTTAATAGTGCATTTTACTCGCCTTTCCACGCGCTTTAAGATGCCGCCTAGCGCAGTACGCTATCTTAAATAGGAGCGACGAAAATTGAACAGATGTGATAGAATTTCGCTGAATTCTTATATTACCCTTAATGTAAAATGATCTAATCGGGTCTCTGTTCGCCCTACCCTACAAGTTTAATAGTGCATTTCACTCGTAATTGCATGCGCTTTGAGATGCCGCATAGCCCAATTAGCTATATGAAATAGGAGCGACGTAAATTGAACAAATGTGATAGAATTTCGCTGAATTCTTGTATTAACCAAAATATAAAATGATCTAATCGGGTCTCTGATTGCCCTATCAGTGAAATTTAATAGTGCATTTCACTCGCCATTCCACGCGCTTTAAGATGCCGCCTAGCCCAGTACGCTATCTGAAATATCAAAGACGTAAGTTGAACAAATGTGATAGAATTTCGCTGAATTCTTATATTACCCTTAATGTAAAATGATCTAATCGGGTCTCTGTTCGCCCTACCCTAGAAGTTTAATAGTGCATTTCACTCGTAATTGCATACGCTTTGAGATGCCGCATAGCCCAATGCGCTATCTGAAATAGGAGCGACGTAAGTTGAACAAATGTGATAGAATTTCGCTGAATTCTTTTATTAACCATAATGTAAAATGATCTAATCGGGTCTCTGCTCGCACTAGCCTAGAAGTTTAATAGTGCATTTTATTCGCCATTGCATGCGCTTTGAGATGCCGCTTTGCCGAATACGCTATCTGAAATAGGAGCGACGTAAATTGAACAAATGTGATAGAATTTCACTGAATTCTTATATTAACCAAAATATAAAATGATCTAATCGGGTCTCTGATTGCCCTAGCATAGAAGTTTAATAGTGCATTTTACTCGCCATTCCGAGCGCGTTAAGATGCCGCATAGCACAATACGCTATTTGAAATAGGAGCGACGTAAATTGAACAAATGTGATAGGATTTCGCTGAATTCTTAAATTAACTATAACATAAAATGATCTAATCGGGTCACTGATTGCCCTACCCTAGAAGTTTAATAGTGCGTTTTACTTGCCATTTCATGCGCTTTGAGATGCCGCTTAGCACAATACGCTATCTGAAATAGGAACGACGTAAATTGAACAAATGTGATAGAATTTCGCTGAATTCTTATATTAACCAAAGTATAAAATGATCTAATCTAGACTCTGATTGCTCTATCGTAGAAGGTGAATAGTGCATTTTACTCGCCATTCCACGCGCTTTAAGATGCCGCCTAGCCCAGTACGCTGTCTGAAATAGAAGCGACGCAAATTGAACAAGTGTGATAGAATCTCGCTGAATACTTATATTAACCTTAATGTAAAATGATCTAATCGGGTCTCTGTTCGCCCTACCCTAGTAGTTTAATAGTGCATGTCACTCGTCATTTCATGCGCTTTGAGATGACGCTTAACCCAATACGCTATCTGTAATAGGAGCGACGTAAGTTGAACAAATGTGACAGAATTACGCTGCATTCTTATATTCACCTTAATGTAAAATGATCTCTTCGGGTCTCTGTTCGCCCTACCCTAGAAGTATAATAGTGCATTTCACTTGTCATTTCATGCGCTTTGCGATGCCGCCTAGCCCAATACGCTATCTGAAATAGGAGCGACGTAAATTGAACAAATGTGATAGAATTTCGATGAATTCTTATATTAACCAAAGTATAAAATGATCTAGTCTGGTCTCTGATTGCCCTATCATAGAAGGTTAATAGTGCATTTTACTCGCCATTCCACACGCTTTGAGATGCGGCTTAGCCCAATACGCTATCTGAAATAGGAGCGACGTAAATTGAACAAATGTGATAGAATCCCGCTGCATTCTTATATTAAACGTAATATAAAATGATCTAATCGGGTCTCTGTTTGCCCTAGCCTAGAAGTTTAATAGTGCATTTTACTCGTCATTTCATGCGCTTTGAGATGCCGCTTAGCCTAATACGCTATCTGAAATTGGAGCGATATAAGTTGAACAAATGTGATAGAATTTCGCTGAATTCTTTTATTAACCATAATGTAAAATGATCTAATCGGATCTCTGTCCGACCGAGTCTAGAACTTTAATAGTGCATTTTATTCGCCATTTCATACGCTTTGAGATGCCGCTTTGCCCAATACGCTATCTGAAATAGGAGCGACGTAAATTGAACAAATGTGATAGAATTTCACTGAATTCTTATATTAACCAAAATATAAAATGATCTAATCGGGTCTCTGATTGCCCTAGCATAGAAGTTTAATAGTGCATTTTACTCGCTATTCCGAGCGCGTTAAGATGCCGCATAGCCCAATACGCTATCTGAAATAGGAGCGACGTAAATTGAACAAATGTGATAGAATTTCGCTGAATTCTTAAATTAACTATAATATAAAATGATCTAATCGGGTCACTGATTGCCCTACCCTGGAAGTTTAAAAGTCCATTTTACTTGCCACTTCATGCGCTTTGAGATGCCGCTTAGCACAATACGCTATCTGAAATAGGAACGACGTAAATTGAACAAATGTGATAGAATTTCCGTGAAATCTTATATTAAACAAAATATAAAATGATCTAATCGGGTCTCTGATTGCCCTATCATAGAAGTTTAGTAGTGCATTTTACTCGTCATTCCACGCGCTTTAAGGTGCCGCCTAGCCCAGTACGCTATCTGAAATAGGAGCGACGTAAATTGAACAAATGTGATAGAATTTCCGTGAATTCTTATATTAACCTTAATGTAAAATGATCTAATCGGGTCTCTGTTCGCCCTAGACAAGAAGTTTAATAGTGCATTTTAGTCGCCATTTCATGCGCTTTGAGATCCCGCTTAGCCCAATACGCTATCTGAAATAGGAGCGACGTAAATTCAACAAATGTGATAGAATTTCCCTGAAATCTTATATTAATCAAAATATAAAATGATCTAATCGGGTCTCTGATTGCCCTATCATAGAAGTTTAGTGGTGCATATTACTCGCCATTCCACGCGCTTTAAGATGCCGCCTAGCCCAATACGCTATCTGAAATAGGAGCCACGTAAATTGAACAAATGTGATAGAATTTCGCTGAATTCTTATATTAACCAAAGTATAAAATGATCTAATCTGGTCTCTGATTGCCCTATCATAGAAGGTTAATAGTGCATTTCACTCGCCATTTCATGCGCTTTGAGATCCCGCTTAGCCCAATACGCCATCTGAAGTAGGAGCGACGTAAATTGAACAAATGTGATAGAATTTCCCTGAAATCTTATATTAATCAAAATATAAAATGATCTAATCGGGTCTCTGATTGCCCTATCATAGAAGATTAGTAGTGCATTTTACTCACCATTCCACGCGCTTTAAGATGCCGCCTAGCCCAGTACGCTATCTAAATTAGGAGCGACGTAAGTTGAACAAATGTGATAGAATTACGCTGAATTCTTATATTAACCGTAATATAAAATAATCTAATCGGGTCTCTGTTTGCCTTATCCTAGAAGTTTAGTATTGCATTTTACTCGCCATTTCATGCGCTTTTAGATGCCGCTTAGCCCAGGACGCTATCTGAAATAGGAACGACGTAAATTGAACAAATGTGATAGAATTTCGCTGAATTCTTTTATTAACCATAATGTAAAATGATCTGTTCGGGTCTCTGTCCGCCCTAGCCTAGAAGTTTAATAGTGCATTTCACTCGTCATTTCATGCGCTCTGAGATGCCGCTGAGCCCAATAAGCTACCTGTAATAGGAGCGACGTAAATTGAACAAATGTGATAAAATTTCGCTGAATTCTTAAATTAACCATAATATAAAATGATCTAATCGGGTCTCTGTTTGCCCTACCCTAGAAGTTTAATAGTGCATTTTGCTCGCCATTTCATGCGCTTTGAGATGCCGCTGAGCCCAATACGCTATTTGAAATAGGAGCGACGTAAATTGAACAAATGTGATAGAATCTCGCTGAATACTTATATTAACCTTAATATAAAATGATCTAATCGGGTCTCTGTTTGCCCTACCCAAGAAGTTTAAAAGTGCATTTCACTCGTCACTTCATGCGCTTTGAGATGCCGCTAAGCACAATAAGCTATCTGAAATAGGAGCGACGTAAGTTGAACAAATGTGATAGAATTTCGCAGAATTCTTATATTAACCAAAATATAAAATGATCTAATCTGGTCTCTGTTCGCCCTAGCCTAGAAGTTTAATAGTGCATTTTGTTCGCCATTTCATGCGCTTTGAGATGCCGCTAAGCCCAATAAGCTGTCTGAAATAGGAGCGACGTAAATTGAACAAATGTGATAGAATTTCGCTGAATTCTTATATTAAACAAAATATAAAATGATCTAATCGGGTCTCTGTTTGCCCTACCCTAGAAGTTTAATCGTGCATTTTACACGCCATTTCATGCGCTTTGAGATGCCGCTTAGCCCAGTAGGCTATCTGAAATAGGAGCGACGTAAATTTAACAAATGTGATAGAATTTCGCTGAATTCTTATATTAACCAAGGTATAAAATGATCTAGTCTGGTCTCTGATTGCCCTATCATAGAAGGTTAATAGTGCATTTTACTCGCCATTCCACACGCTTTAAGATGCCGCCTAGCCCAGTACGCTGTCTGAAATAGGAGCGACGTAATTTGAACAAATGTGATAGAATCTCGCTGAATACTTATATTAACCTTAATGTAAAATGATCTAATCGGGTCTCTGTTCGCCCTACCCTAGAAGTTTAATAGTGCATTTTGCTCGCCATTTCATGCGCTTTGAGATGCCGCTTATCCCAATACGCTATCTGAAATAGGAGCGACGTAAATTGAACCAATGTGATAGAATTTCGCTGAATTCTTAAATTAACCATAATATCAAATGATCTAATCGGGTCTCTGTTTGCCCTACCCTAGAAGTTTAATAGTGCATTTCACTCGTCATTTCATGCGCTTTGAGACGCCGCTTCGCCCAATAAGCTATTTGAAATAGGAGCGACGTAAATTGAACAAATGTGATAGAATTTCGCTGAATTCTTAAAGTAAACTTAATATAAAATGATCTAATCGGGTCTCTGGTTTCCCTACCATAGAAGTTTAATAGTGCATTTTACTCGCCATTCCACGCGCCTTAAGATGCCGCCTAGCCCAGTACGCTGTCTGAAATAGGAGCGACGTAAATTGAACAAATGTGATAGAATCTCGCTGAATACTTATATTAACCTTAATGTAAAATGATCTAATCGGGCCTCTGTTCGCCCTACCCTAGAAGTTTAATAGTGCATTTTGCTCGCCATTTCATGCGCTTTGAGATGCCGCTTATCCCAATACGCTATCTGAAATAGGAGCGACGTAAATTGAACCAATGTGATAGAATTTCGCTGAATTCTTAAATTAACCATAATATCAAATGATCTAATCGGGTCTCTGTTTCTCCTACCCTAGAAGTTTAATAGTGCATTTCACTCATCATTTCATGCGCTTTGAGACGCCGCTTCGCCCAATAAGCTATTTGAAATAGGAGCGACGTAAATTGAACAAATGTGATAGAATTTCGCTGAATTCTTAAAGTAACCTTAATATAAAATGATCTAATCGGGTCTCTGGTTTCCCTACCCTAGAAGTTTAATAGTGCATTTTACTCGCCATTCCACGCGCCTTAAGATGCCGCCTAGCCCAGTACGCTGTCTGAAATAGGAGCGACGCAAATTGAACAAATGTGATAGAATCTCGCTGAATACTTATATTAACCTTAATGTAAAATGATCTAATCGGGTCTCTGTTCGCCGTACCCTAGAAGTTTAATAGTGCATTTCACTCGCCATTTCATGCGCTTTGAGATGACGCTTAACCCAATACGCTATCTGAAATAGGAGCGACGAAAGTTGAACAAATGTGACAGAATTACGCTACATTCTTATATTCACCTTAATGTAAAATGAGCTCTTCGGGTCTCTGTTCGCCCTACCCTAGAAGTATAATAGTGCATTTTATTCGCCATTTCATGCGCTTTGAGATGCCGCTTAGCCCAATACGCTATCTGAAATATGAGGGACGTAAATTGAACAAATCTGATAGAATTTCGCTGAATTCTTATATTAACCAAAGTATAAAATGATGTAGTCTGGTCTCTGATTGCCCTATCATAGAAGGTTAATAGTGCATTTTACTCGCCATTCCACACGCTTTAAGATGCCGCCTAGCCCAGTACGCTGTCTGAAATAGGAGCGACGTAAATTGAACAAATGTGATAGAATCTCGCTGAATACTTATATTAACCTTAATGTAAAATGATCTATTCGGGTCTCTGTTCGCCCTACCCTAGAAGTTTAATAGTGCATTTCACTCGTCATTTCATGCGCTTTGAGATGCCGCCTAGCCCAATACACTATCTGAAATAGGAGCGACGTAAATTGAACAAATGTGATAGAATTTCGCTGAATTCTTAAAGTAACCTTAATATAAAATGATCTAATCGGGTCTCTGTTTGCCCTACCCTAGAAGTTTAATAGTGCATTTCACTCGTCATTTCATGCGCTTTGAGATGCCGCTAAGCACAATAAGCTATCTGGAATAGCAGCGACGTAAATTGAACAAATGTGAAAGAATTACGCCGCATTCTTATATTAACCGTAATATAAAATGATCTAATCGGGTCTCTGTTTGCCTTATCCTAGAAGTTTAATAGTGCATTTTACTCGCCATTCCACGCGCTTTAAGATGCCGCCTAGCCCAGTGCGCTACCTGAAATAGGAGCGACGTAAGTTGAACAAATGTGATTGAATTACGCTGAATTCTTATATTAACCGTAATATAAAATGATCTAATCGGGTCTCTGTTTGCCTTATCCTAGAAGTTTGATAGTGCATTTTACTGGCCATTTCATGCGCTTTGAGATGCCGCTTATCCCAATACGCTATCTGAAATAGGAGCGACGTAAATTGACAAATGTGATAGAATTTCGCTGAATTCTTAAATTAACTATAATATAAAATGATCTAATCGGGTCACTGATTGCCCTACCCTAGAAGTTTAATAGTGAATTTTGCTCGCCATTTCATGCGCTTTGAGATGCCGCTTAGCCCAATACGCTATCTGAAATAGGAGCGACGAAAGTTGAACGAAGGTGATTGAATTTCCCTGAAATCTTATATTAAACAAAATATAAAATGATCTAATCGGGTCTCTGATTGCCCTATCATAGAAGGTTAATAGTGCATTTTGCTCGCCATTCGGCACGCTTTAAGATGCCGCCTAGCCCAGTACGCTGTCTGAAATAGGAGCGACGTGAATTGAACAAATGTGATAGAATCTCGCTGAATACTTATATTAACCTTAATGTAAAATGATCTAATCGGGTCTCTGTTCGCCCTACCCTAGAAGTTTAATAGTGCATTTTACTCGTCATTTCATGCGCTTTGAGATGCCGCTTATCCCAATACGCTATCTGAAATAGGAGCGACGTACATTGAACAAATGTGATAGAATTTCGCTGAATTCTTAAATTAACCATAATATAAAATGATCTAATCGGGTCTCTGTTTGCCCTACCCTAGAAGTTTAATAGTGCATTTCACTCGTCATTTCATGCGCTTTGAGACGCCGCTTCGCCCAATAAGCTATTTGAAATAGGAGCGACGTAAATTGAACAAATGTGATAGAATTTCGCTGAATTCTTAAAGTAACCTTAATATAAAATGATCTAATCGGGTCTCTGGTTTCCCTACCATAGAAGTTTAATAGTGCATTTTACTCGCCATTCCACGCGCCTTAAGATGCCGTCTAGCACAGTACGCTATCTGAAATAGGAGCGACGAAAATTGAACAAATGTGATAGAATTTCGCTGAATTCTTAAAGTAACCTTAATATAAAATGATCTAATCGGGTCTCTGTTTGCCCTACCCTAGAAGTTTAATAGTGCATTTCACTCGCCATTTCATGCGCTTTGAGATGCCGCTAAGCACAATAAGCTATCTGGAATAGCAGCGACGTAAATTGAACAAATGTGATAGAATTTCCGTGAAATCTTATATTAAACAAAATATAAAATGATCTAATCGGGTCTCTGATTGCCCTATCATAGAAGTTTAGTAGTGCATTTTACTCGTCATTCCACGCGCTTTAAGGTGCCGCCTAGCCCAGTACGCTATCTGAAATAGGAGCGACGTAAATTGAACAAATGTGATAGAATTTCCGTGAATTCTTATATTAACCTTAATGTAAAATGATCTAATCGGGTCTCTGTTCGCCCTAGACAAGAAGTTTAATAGTGCATTTTAGTCGCCATTTCATGCGCTTTGAGATCCCGCTTAGCCCAATACGCTATCTGAAATAGGAGCGACGTAAATTCAACAAATGTGATAGAATTTCCCTGAAATCTTATATTAATCAAAATATAAAATGATCTAATCGGGTCTCTGATTGCCCTATCATAGAAGTTTAGTGGTGCATATTACTCGCCATTCCACGCGCTTTAAGATGCCGCCTAGCCCAATACGCTATCTGAAATAGGAGCCACGTAAATTGAACAAATGTGATAGAATTTCGCTGAATTCTTATATTAACCAAAGTATAAAATGATCTAATCTGGTCTCTGATTGCCCTATCATAGAAGGTTAATAGTGCATTTCACTCGCCATTTCATGCGCTTTGAGATCCCGCTTAGCCCAATACGCCATCTGAAGTAGGAGCGACGTAAATTGAACAAATGTGATAGAATTTCCCTGAAATCTTATATTAATCAAAATATAAAATGATCTAATCGGGTCTCTGATTGCCCTATCATAGAAGATTAGTAGTGCATTTTACTCACCATTCCACGCGCTTTAAGATGCCGCCTAGCCCAGTACGCTATCTAAATTAGGAGCGACGTAAGTTGAACAAATGTGATAGAATTACGCTGAATTCTTATATTAACCGTAATATAAAATAATCTAATCGGGTCTCTGTTTGCCTTATCCTAGAAGTTTAGTATTGCATTTTACTCGCCATTTCATGCGCTTTTAGATGCCGCTTAGCCCAGGACGCTATCTGAAATAGGAACGACGTAAATTGAACAAATGTGATAGAATTTCGCTGAATTCTTTTATTAACCATAATGTAAAATGATCTGTTCGGGTCTCTGTCCGCCCTAGCCTAGAAGTTTAATAGTGCATTTCACTCGTCATTTCATGCGCTCTGAGATGCCGCTGAGCCCAATAAGCTACCTGTAATAGGAGCGACGTAAATTGAACAAATGTGATAAAATTTCGCTGAATTCTTAAATTAACCATAATATAAAATGATCTAATCGGGTCTCTGTTTGCCCTACCCTAGAAGTTTAATAGTGCATTTTGCTCGCCATTTCATGCGCTTTGAGATGCCGCTGAGCCCAATACGCTATTTGAAATAGGAGCGACGTAAATTGAACAAATGTGATAGAATCTCGCTGAATACTTATATTAACCTTAATATAAAATGATCTAATCGGGTCTCTGTTTGCCCTACCCAAGAAGTTTAAAAGTGCATTTCACTCGTCACTTCATGCGCTTTGAGATGCCGCTAAGCACAATAAGCTATCTGAAATAGGAGCGACGTAAGTTGAACAAATGTGATAGAATTTCGCAGAATTCTTATATTAACCAAAATATAAAATGATCTAATCTGGTCTCTGTTCGCCCTAGCCTAGAAGTTTAATAGTGCATTTTGTTCGCCATTTCATGCGCTTTGAGATGCCGCTAAGCCCAATAAGCTGTCTGAAATAGGAGCGACGTAAATTGAACAAATGTGATAGAATTTCGCTGAATTCTTATATTAAACAAAATATAAAATGATCTAATCGGGTCTCTGTTTGCCCTACCCTAGAAGTTTAATCGTGCATTTTACACGCCATTTCATGCGCTTTGAGATGCCGCTTAGCCCAGTAGGCTATCTGAAATAGGAGCGACGTAAATTTAACAAATGTGATAGAATTTCGCTGAATTCTTATATTAACCAAGGTATAAAATGATCTAGTCTGGTCTCTGATTGCCCTATCATAGAAGTTTAATAGTGCATTTTACTCGCCATTCCACACGCTTTAAGATGCCGCCTAGCCCAGTACGCTGTCTGAAATAGGAGCGACGTAATTTGAACAAATGTGATAGAATCTCGCTGAATACTTATATTAACCTTAATGTAAAATGATCTAATCGGGTCTCTGTTCGCCCTACCCTAGAAGTTTAATAGTGCATTTTGCTCGCCATTTCATGCGCTTTGAGATGCCGCTTATCCCAATACGCTATCTGAAATAGGAGCGACGTAAATTGAACCAATGTGATAGAATTTCGCTGAATTCTTAAATTAACCATAATATCAAATGATCTAATCGGGTCTCTGTTTGCCCTACCCTAGAAGTTTAATAGTGCATTTCACTCGTCATTTCATGCGCTTTGAGACGCCGCTTCGCCCAATAAGCTATTTGAAATAGGAGCGACGTAAATTGAACAAATGTGATAGAATTTCGCTGAATTCTTAAAGTAAACTTAATATAAAATGATCTAATCGGGTCTCTGGTTTCCCTACCATAGAAGTTTAATAGTGCATTTTACTCGCCATTCCACGCGCCTTAAGATGCCGCCTAGCCCAGTACGCTGTCTGAAATAGGAGCGACGTAAATTGAACAAATGTGATAGAATCTCGCTGAATACTTATATTAACCTTAATGTAAAATGATCTAATCGGGCCTCTGTTCGCCCTACCCTAGAAGTTTAATAGTGCATTTTGCTCGCCATTTCATGCGCTTTGAGATGCCGCTTATCCCAATACGCTATCTGAAATAGGAGCGACGTAAATTGAACCAATGTGATAGAATTTCGCTGAATTCTTAAATTAACCATAATATCAAATGATCTAATCGGGTCTCTGTTTCTCCTACCCTAGAAGTTTAATAGTGCATTTCACTCATCATTTCATGCGCTTTGAGACGCCGCTTCGCCCAATAAGCTATTTGAAATAGGAGCGACGTAAATTGAACAAATGTGATAGAATTTCGCTGAATTCTTAAAGTAACCTTAATATAAAATGATCTAATCGGGTCTCTGGTTTCCCTACCATAGAAGTTTAATAGTGCATTTTACTCGCCATTCCACGCGCCTTAAGATGCCGCCTAGCCCAGTACGCTGTCTGAAATAGGAGCGACGCAAATTGAACAAATGTGATAGAATCTCGCTGAATACTTATATTAACCTTAATGTAAAATGATCTAATCGGGTCTGTGTTCGCCGTACCCTAGAAGTTTAATAGTGCATTTCACTCGCCATTTCATGCGCTTTGAGATGACGCTTAACCCAATACGCTATCTGAAATAGGAGCGACGAAAGTTGAACAAATGTGACAGAATTACGCTACATTCTTATATTCACCTTAATGTAAAATGAGCTCTTCGGGTCTCTGTTCGCCCTACCCTAGAAGTATAATAGTGCATTTTATTCGCCATTTCATGCGCTTTGAGATGCCGCTTAGCCCAATACGCTATCTGAAATATGAGGGACGTAAATTGAACAAATCTGATAGAATTTCGCTGAATTCTTATATTAACCAAAGTATAAAATGATGTAGTCTGGTCTCTGATTGCCCTATCATAGAAGGTTAATAGTGCATTTTACTCGCCATTCCACACGCTTTAAGATGCCGCCTAGCCCAGTACGCTGTCTGAAATAGGAGCGACGTAAATTGAACAAATGTGATAGAATCTCGCTGAATACTTATATTAACCTTAATGTAAAATGATCTATTCGGGTCTCTGTTCGCCCTACCCTAGAAGTTTAATAGTGCATTTCACTCGTCATTTCATGCGCTTTGAGATGCCGCCTAGCCCAATACACTATCTGAAATAGGAGCGACGTAAATTGAACAAATGTGATAGAATTTCGCTGAATTCTTAAAGTAACCTTAATATAAAATGATCTAATCGGGTCTCTGTTTGCCCTACCCTAGAAGTTTAATAGTGCATTTCACTCGTCATTTCATGCGCTTTGAGATGCCGCTAAGCACAATAAGCTATCTGGAATAGCAGCGACGTAAATTGAACAAATGTGAAAGAATTACGCCGCATTCTTATATTAACCGTAATATAAAATGATCTAATCGGGTCTCTGTTTGCCTTATCCTAGAAGTTTAATAGTGCATTTTACTCGCCATTCCACGCGCTTTAAGATGCCGCCTAGCCCAGTGCGCTACCTGAAATAGGAGCGACGTAAGTTGAACAAATGTGATTGAATTACGCTGAATTCTTATATTAACCGTAATATAAAATGATCTAATCGGGTCTCTGTTTGCCTTATCCTAGAAGTTTGATAGTGCATTTTACTGGCCATTTCATGCGCTTTGAGATGCCGCTTATCCCAATACGCTATCTGAAATAGGAGCGACGTAAATTGACAAATGTGATAGAATTTCGCTGAATTCTTAAATTAACTATAATATAAAATGATCTAATCGGGTCACTGATTGCCCTACCCTAGAAGTTTAATAGTGAATTTTGCTCGCCATTTCATGCGCTTTGAGATGCCGCTTAGCCCAATACGCTATCTGAAATAGGAGCGACGAAAGTTGAACGAAGGTGATTGAATTTCCCTGAAATCTTATATTAAACAAAATATAAAATGATCTAATCGGGTCTCTGATTGCCCTATCATAGAAGGTTAATAGTGCATTTTGCTCGCCATTCGGCACGCTTTAAGATGCCGCCTAGCCCAGTACGCTGTCTGAAATAGGAGCGACGTGAATTGAACAAATGTGATAGAATCTCGCTGAATACTTATATTAACCTTAATGTAAAATGATCTAATCGGGTCTCTGTTCGCCCTACCCTAGAAGTTTAATAGTGCATTTTACTCGTCATTTCATGCGCTTTGAGATGCCGCTTATCCCAATACGCTATCTGAAATAGGAGCGACGTACATTGAACAAATGTGATAGAATTTCGCTGAATTCTTAAATTAACCATAATATCAAATGATCTAATCGGGTCTCTGTTTGCCCTACCCTAGAAGTTTAATAGTGCATTTCACTCGTCATTTCATGCGCTTTGAGACGCCGCTTCGCCCAATAAGCTATTTGAAATAGGAGCGACGTAAATTGAACAAATGTGATAGAATTTCGCTGAATTCTTAAAGTAACCTTAATATAAAATGATCTAATCGGGTCTCTGGTTTCCCTACCATAGAAGTTTAATAGTGCATTTTACTCGCCATTCCACGCGCCTTAAGATGCCGTCTAGCACAGTACGCTATCTGAAATAGGAGCGACGAAAATTGAACAAATGTGATAGAATTTCGCTGAATTCTTAAAGTAACCTTAATATAAAATGATCTAATCGGGTCTCTGTTTGCCCTACCCTAGAAGTTTAATAGTGCATTTCACTCGCCATTTCATGCGCTTTGAGATGCCGCTAAGCACAATAAGCTATCTGGAATAGCAGCGACGTAAATTGAACAAATGTGAAAGAATTACACCGCATTCTTATATTATCCGTAATATAAAATGATCTAATCGGGTCTCTGTTTGCCTTATCCTAGAAGTTTAGTATTGCATTTTACTCGCCATTTCATGCGCTTTTAGATGCCGCTTAGCCCAGGACGCTATCTGAAATAGGAACGACGTAAATTGAACAAATGTGATAGAATTTCGCTGAATTCTTTTATTAACCATAATGTAAAATGATCTGTTCGGGTCTCTGTTCGCCATAGCCTAGAAGTTTAATAGTGCATTTCACTCGTCATTTCATGCGCTCTGAGATGCCGCTGAGCCCAATAAGCTACCTGTAATAGGAGCGACGTAAATTGAACAAATGTGATAAAATTTCGCTGAATTCTTAAATTAACCATAATATAAAATGATCTAATCGGGTCTCTGTTTGCCCTACCCAAGAAGTTTAATAGGGCATTTCACTCGACACTTCATGCGCTTTGAGATGCCGCTAAGCCCAATAAGCTATCTGAAATAGGAGCAACGTAAATTGAACAAATGTGATAGAATTTCGCTGAATTCTTACATTAACCATAATGTAAAATGATATAATCGGGTCTCTGTTTGCCCTACCCTAGAAGTTTAATAGTGCATTTCACTCGTCACTTCATGCGCTTTGAGATGCCGCTAAGCACAATAAGCTATCTGAAATAGGAGCGACGTAAGTTGAACAAATGTGATAGAATTTCGCAGAATTCTTATATTAACCAAAATATAAAATGATCTAATCTGGTCTCTGTTCGCCCTAGCCTAGAAGTTTAATAGTGCATTTTGTTCGCCATTTCATGCGCTTTGAGATGCCGCTAAGTCCAATAAGCTGTCTGAAATAGGAGCGACGTAAATTGAACAAATGTGATAGAATTTCGCTGAATTCTTATATTAAACAAAATATAAAATGATCTACTCGGGTCTCTGTTTGCCCTACCCTAGAAGTTTAATCGTGCATTTTACACGCCATTTCATGCGCTTTGAGATGCCGCTTAGCCCAGTAGGCTATCTGAAATAGGAGCGACGTAAATTTAACAAATGTGATAGAATTTCGCTGAATTCTTATATTAACCAAGGTATAAAATGATCTAGTCTGGTCTCTGATTGCCCTATCATAGAGGGTTAATAGTGCATTTTACTCGCCATTCCACACGCTTTAAGATGCCGCCTAGCCCAGTACGCTGTCTGAAATAGGAGCGACGTAAATTGAACAAATGTGATAGAATCTCGCTGAATACTTATATTAACCTTAATGTAAAATGATCTAATCGGGCCTCTGTTCGCCCTACCCTAGAAGTTTAATAGTGCATTTTGCTCGCCATTTCATGCGCTTTGAGATGCCGCTTATCCCAATACGCTATCTGAAATAGGAGCGACGTAAATTGAACCAATGTGATAGAATTTCGCTGAATTCTTAAATTAACCATAATATCAAATGATCTAATCGGGTCTCTGTTTGCCCTACCCTAGAAGTTTAATAGTGCATTTCACTCGTCATTTCATGCGCTTTGAGACGCCGCTTCGCCCAATAAGCTATTTGAAATAGGAGCGACGTAAATTGAACAAATGTGATAGAATTTCGCTGAATTCTTAATGTAACCTTAATATAAAATGATCTAATCGGGTCTCTGGTTTCCCTACCATAGAAGTTTAATAGTGCATTTTACTCGCCATTCCACGCGCCTTAAGATGCCGCCTAGCCCAGTACGCTGTCTGAAATAGGAGCGACGCAAATTGAACAAATGTGATAGAATCTCGCTGAATACTTATATTAACCTTAATATAAAATGATCTAATCGGGTCTCTGTTCGCCGTACCCTAGAAGTTTAATAGTGCATTTCACTCGCCATTTCATGCGCTTTGAGATGCCGCTAAGCACAATAAGCTATCTGGAATAGCAGCGACGTAAATTGAACAAATGTGAACGAATTACACCGCATTCTTATATTAACCGTAATATAAAATGATCTAATCGGGTCTCTGTTTGCCTTATCCTAGAAGTTTAATAGTGCATTTTACTCGCCATTTCATGCGCTATGAGATGCCGCTTAGCCCAATACGCTATCTGGAATAGGAGCGACGTAAATTGAACAAATGTGATAGAATTTCCCTGAATTCTTATATTAACCTTAATGTAAAATGCTGTAATCGGGCCTCTGTTTGCCCTATCATAGAAGTTTAACAGTGCATTTTACTCGCCATTTCATGCGCTTTGAGATGCCGCATAGCCCAATACGCTATCTGAAATAGGAGCGACGTAAATTGAACAAATGTTATAGAATTTCGCTGAATTCTTAAATTAACCATAATATAAAATGATCTAATCGGGTCTCTGTTCGCCCTACCATAGAAGTCTAATAGTGCATTTCACTCGCCATTCCACGCGCTTTAAGATGCGGCCGAACCCAGTACGCTATCTGAAATAGGAGCGACGTAAATTGAACAAATGTGATAGAATTTCTCTGAATTCTTAAATTAACAATAATATAAAATGATCTAATCGGGTCTCTGCTTGCCCTACCCTAGAAGTTTAATAGTGCATTTTAGTCGCCATTTCATGCGCTTTGAGATGCCGCTTCGCCCAATACGCTATCTGAAATGGGAGCGACGTAAATTGGACAAATGTGATAGAATTTCCCTGAAATCTTTTATTAAACAAAATATAAAATGATCTAATCGGGTCTCTGATTGCCCTATCATAGAAGATTAGTAGTGCATTTTACTCGCCATTCCACGCGCTTTAAGATGCCGCCTAGCCCAGTACGCTATCTGAAATATGAGCGACGTAAGTTGAACAAATGTGATAGAATTACGCTGCATTCTTATATTAACCGTAATATAAAATGATGTAATCGGGCCTCTGTTTGCCTTACCCTAGAAGTTTAATAGTGCATTATACTCGCCATTTCATGCGCTTCGAGATGCCGCTTAGCCCAATACGCTATCTGAAATAGGAGCGACATAAATTGAACAAATGTGATAGAATTTCGCTGAATTCTTAAATTAACCATAATAACGAATGATCTAATCGGGTCTCTGTTTGCCCTACCCTAGAAGTTTAACAGTGCATTTTACTCGCCATTTCATGCGCTTTGAAATGCCGCATAGCCCAATACGCTATCTGAAATAGGAGCGACGTAAATTGAACAAATGTGATAGAATTTCTGTGAATTCTTATATTAACCTCAATGTAAAATGATCTAATCGGGTCTCTGTTTTCCCTACCCTAGAAGCTTAATAGTGTATTTTACTCGCCATTTCATGCGCTTTGAGATGCCGCCTAGCCCAATACGCTATCTGAAATAGGAGCGACGTAAGTTGAACAAATGTGATAGAATTTCGCTGAATTCTTTTATTAACCATAATGTAAAATGATCTAATCGGGTCTCTGTTCGCCCTAGCCTACAAGTTTAATAGTGCACTTTATTCGCCATTTCATGCACTTTGAGATGCCTCGTAGCCTAATACGCTATCTGAAATAGGAGCGACGTAAATTGAACAAATGTGATAGAATTTCCCTGAAATTTTATATTGAACAAAATATAAAATGATCTAATTGGGGCTCTGATTGACCTATCATAGAAGTTTAGTGGTGCATTTTACTCGCCATTCCACGCGCTTTAAGATGCCGCCTAGCCCAGTACGCTATCTGAAACAGGAGCGACGTTAGTTGAACAAATGTGATAGAATTACGCAGAATTCTTATATTAACCAAAATATAAAATGATCTAATCGGGTCTCTGTTTGCCTTACCCTAGAAGTTTAATAGTGCATTTTACTCGCCATTTCATGCGCTTTGAGATGCCGCGTAGCCCAATACGCTATCTGAAATAGGAGAGACGTAAATTGAACGAATGTGATAGAATTTCGCTGAATTCTTAAATTAACTATAATATAAAATCATCTAATCGGGTCTCTGTTCGCCCTAGCCTAGAAGTTTAATAGTGCATTTTATTCGCCATTTCATGCGCTTTGAGATGCCGCTTAGCGCAATACGCTATCTGAAATAGGAGCGACGTAAATTGAACAAATGTGATAGAATTTCCCTGAAATCTTATATTAAACAAAATATAAAATGATCTAATCGGGACTCTGATTGCCCTATCATAGAAGTTTAGTGGTGCATTTTACTCGCCATTCCACGCGCTTTAAGATGCCGCCTAGCCCAGTACGCTATCTGAAATAGGAGCGACGTAAATTGAACAAATCTGATAGAATTTCCCTGAATTCTTACATTAACCTTAATGTAAAATGATCTGATCGGGTCTCTGTTCGCCCTACCGTAGAAGTTTAATAGTGCATTTTACTCGTCATTTCATACGCTTTGAGATGCCGCTTAGCCCAATACGCTATCTGGAATAGGAGCGATGTAAATTGAACACATGTGTTAGAATTTCGCTGAATTCTTTTATTAACGATAATGTAAAATGATCTAATCAGGTCTCTGTTCGCCCTGGCCTAGAAGTTTAATAGTGCATTTCATTCGCCATTTCATGCGCTTTGAGAGGCCGCTTAGCCCAATACGCTATCTGAAATAGGAGCGACGTAAATTGAACAAATGTGATAGAATTTCGCTGAATTCTTTTATTAACCATAATGTAAAATGATCTAATCGGGTCTCAGTTCGCCCTAGCTTAGAAGTTTAATAGTGCATTGTATTCGCCATTTCATGCGCTTTGAGATGCCGCGTAGCCCAGTACGCTATCTGAAATAGGAGCGACGTAAGTTGAACAAATGTGATAGAATTACGCTGCATTCTTATATTAACCGTAATATAAAATGATCTAATCGGGGCTCTGTTTGAATTATCCTAGAAGTTTGATAGTGCATTTCACTCGCCATTTCATGCGCTTTGAGATGACGCTTAGCCCAATACGCAATCTGAAATAGGAGCGACGTAAATTGAACAAATGTGATAGAATTTCGCTGAATTCTTAAATTAACTATAATATGAAATTATCTAATCGGGTCTCTGTTTGCCGTACCCTAGAAGTTTAATAGTGCATTTTACTCGTCATTTTATGCGCTTTGAGATGCCGCTTAGCCCAATACGCTATCTGAAATAGGAGCGATGTAAATTGAACAAATGTGATAGAATTTCGCTGAATTCTTTTATTAACGATAATGTAAAATGATCTAATCGGGTCTCTGTTCGCCCTGGCCTAGAAGTTTAATAGTGCATTTCATTCACCATTTCATGCGCTTTGAGATGCCGCTTAGCCCAATACGCTATCTGAAATAGGAGCGACGTAAATTGAACAAATGTGATAGAATTTCACTGAATTCTTTTATTAACCATAATGTAAAATGATCTAATCGGGTCTCTGTTCGCCCTAGCCTAGAAGTTTAATTGTGCATTGTGTTCGCCATTTCATGCGCTTTGAGATGCCGCGTAGCCCAATACGCTGTCTGAAATAGGAGCGACGTAAATTGAACAAATGTGATAGAATTTCCCTGAAATCTTATATTGAACAAAATATAAAATGATCTAATCGTGACTCTGATTGCCCTATCATAGAAGCTTAGTAGTGCATTTTACTAGCCATTCCACGCGCTTTAAGATGCCGCCTAGCCCAGTATGCTATCTGTAATAGAAGCGACGTAAATTGAACAAATGTGATAGAATTTCGCTGAATTCTTATATTAACCAAATTATAAAATGATCTAATCGGGTCTCTGTTTGCCTTATCCTAGAAGTTTAATAGTGCATTTTACTCGCCATTCCACGCGCTCTAAGAGGCCGGCTAGCCCAGTAGGCTATATGAAATAGGAGTGACGTAAATTGAACAAATGTGATAGAATTTCCCTGAATTCATATATTAACCCAAATATAAAATGATGTAATCGGGTCTCTGATTGCCCTATCATCGAAGTTTAATAGTGCATTTCACTCGCCATTCCACGTGCTTTAAGCTGCCGCCTAGCCCAACACGCTATCTGAAATAGGAGCGACGTAAATTGAACAAATGTGACAGAATTTCGCTGAATTCATATATTAACCAAAATATAAAATGATCTAATCGGGTCTCTGATTGCCCTATCATAGAAGTTTAATAGTGCATTTCAGTCACCATTTCATGCGCTTTGAGATGCCGCTTAGCCCAATACGCTATCTGAAATAGGAGCGACGTAAATTGAACAAATGTGATAGAATTTCCTTGAATCCTTATATTAACCAAAATATAAAATGATCTGATCGGGTCCCTGATTGCCCTATCATAGAAGTTTAATAGTGCATTTTACTCGCCTTTCCACGCGCTTTAAGATGCCGCCTAACGCAGTACGCTATCTTAAATAGGAGCGACGTAAATTGAACAAATGTGATAGAATTTTGCTGAATTCTTAAATTAACCATAATACAAAATGATCTAATCGGGTCTCTGTTTGCCCTACCCTAGAAGTATAATAGTGCATTTTACTCGCCATTTCAGGCGCTTTGAGATGCCGCTTAGCCCAATACGCTATCTAAAATATGAGCGACGTAAATTGAACAAATGTGATAGAATTTCCCTGAAATCTTATATTAACCAAAATATAAAATGATCTAATCGGGTCTCTGATTGCCCTATCATAGAAGTTTAATAGCGAATTTCACTCATCATTTCATGCGCTTTAAGATGCCGCTTAGCCCAGTACGCTATGTGAAATAGGAGCGATCTAAATTGAACAAATGTGATAGAATTTCGCTGAATTCTTTTATTAACCATAATGTAAAATGATATAATCGGGTCTCTGTTCGCCCTAGCCGAGAAGTTTAATAGTGCATTGTACTCGCCATTTCATGCGCTTTGAGATGCCGCTTAGCCCAATACGCTATCTGAAATAGGAGCGATGTAAATTGAACAAATGTGATAGAATTTCGCTGAATTCTTTTATTAACGATAATGTAAAATGATCTAATCGGGTCTCTGTTCGCCCTGGCCTAGAAGTTTAATAGTGCATTTCATTCGCCATTTCATGCGCTTTGAGATGCCGCTTAGCCCAATACGCTATCTGAAATAGGAGCGACGTAAATTGAACAAATGTGATAGAATTTCGCTGAATTCTTTTATTAACCATAATGTAAAATGATCTAATCGGGTCTCTGTTCGCCCTAGCCTACAAGTTTAATAGTGCATTTTATTCGCCATTTCATGCGCTTTGAGATGCCGCTTAGCGCAATACGCTATCTGAAATAGGAGCGACGTAAATTGAACAAATGTGATAGAATTTCCCTGAAATCTTATATTAACCAAAATATAAAATGATCTGATCGGGTCCCTGATCGCCCTATCATAGAAGTTTAATAGTGCATTTTACTCGCCTTTCCACGCGCTTTAAGATGCCGCCTAGCGCAGTACGCTATCTAAAATAGGAGCGACGAAAATTGAACAGATGTGATAGAATTTTGCTGAATTCTTAAATTAACCATAATACAAAATGATCTAATCGGGTCTCTGTTTGCCCTACCCTAGAAGTATAATAGTGCATTTTACTCGCCATTTCAGGCGCTTTGAGATGCCGCTTAGCCCAATACGCTATCTGAAATATGAGCGACGTAAATTGAACAAATGTGATAGAATTTCCCTGAAATCTTATATTAAACAAAATATACAATGATCTAATCGGTTCTCTGATTGCCCTATCATTGAAGTTTATGAGTGCATTTTACTCGCCATTTCATGCGCTTTAAGATGCCGCCTAGCCCAGTACGCTATCTGAAATAGGAGCGACGTAAATTGAACAAATGTGATAGATTTTTGCTGAATTCTTAAATTAACCATAGTACAAAATGATCTAATCGGGTCTCTGTTTGCCCTACCCTAGAAGTTTAATAGTGCATTTCACTCGTAATTTCATGCGCTTTGAGATGCCGCTTAGCTCAGTACGCTATGTGAAATAGGAGCTACGTAATTTGAACAAATGTGATAGAATTTCGCTGCATTCATATATTAACCAAAATATAAAATGATCTAATCGGGTCTCTGATTGCCCTATCATAGAAGTTTAATAGCGAATTTCACTCATCATTTCATGCGCTTTGAGATGCCGCTAAGCACAATAAGCTATCTGGAATAGCAGCGACGTAAATTGAACAAATGTGAAAGAATTACGCCGCATTCTTATATTAACCGTAATATAAAATGATCTAATCGGGTCTCTGTTTGCCTTATCCTAGAAGTTTAATAGTGCATTTTGCTCGCCATTTCATGCGCTTTGAGATGCCGCTTATCCCAATACGCTATCTGAAATAGGAGCGACGTAAATTGAACCAATGTGATAGAATTTCGCTGAATTCTTAAATTAACCATAATATCAAATGATCTAATCGGGTCTCTGTTTGCCCTACCCTAGAAGTTTAATAGTGCATTTCACTCGTCATTTCATGCGCTTTGAGACGCCGCTTCGCCCAATAAGCTATTTGAAATAGGAGCGACGTAAATTGAACAAATGTGATAGAATTTCGCTGAATTCTTAAAGTAACCTTAATATAAAATGATCTAATCGGGTCTCTGGTTTCCCTACCATAGAAGTTTAATAGTGCATTTTACTCGCCATTCCACGCGCCTTAAGATGCCGCCTAGCCCAGTACGCTGTCTGAAATAGGAGCGACGCAAATTGAACAAATGTGATAGAATCTCGCTGAATACTTATATTAACCTTAATGTAAAATGATCTAATCGGGTCTCTGTTCGCCGTACCCTAGAAGTTTAATAGTGCATTTCACTCGCCATTTCATGCGCTTTGAGATGACGCTTAACCCAATACGCTATCTGAAATAGGAGCGACGTAAGTTGAACAAATGTGACAGAATTACGCTGCATTCTTATATTCACCTTAATGTAAAATGATCTCTTCGGGTCTCTGTTCGCCCTACCCTAGAAGTATAATAGTGCATTTTACTCGCCATTTCATGCGCTTTGAGATGCCGCTTAGCCCAATACGCTATCTGAAATATGAGGGACGTAAATTGAACAAATCTGATAGAATTTCGCTGAATTCTTATATTAACCAAAGTATAAAATGATGTAGTCTGGTCTCTGATTGCCCTATCATAGAAGGTTAATAGTGCATTTTACTCGCCATTCCACACGCTTTAAGATGCCGCCTAGCCCAGTACGCTGTCTGAAATAGGAGCGACGTAAATTGAACAAATGTGATAGAATCTCGCTGAATACTTATATTAACCTTAATGTAAAATGATCTAATCGGGTCTCTGTTCGCCCTACCCTAGAAGTTTAATAGTGCATTTCACTCGTCATTTCATGCGCTTTGAGATGCCGCCTAGCCCAATACACTATCTGAAATAGGAGCGACGTAAATTGAACAAATGTGATAGAATTTCGCTGAATTCTTAAAGTAACCTTAATATAAAATGATCTAATCGGGTCTCTGTTTGCCCTACCCTAGAAGTTTAATAGTGCATTTCACTCGTCATTTCATGCGCTTTGAGATGCCGCTAAGCACAATAAGCTATCTGGAATAGCAGCGACGTAAATTGAACAAATGTGAAAGAATTACGCCGCATTCTTATATTAACCGTAATATAAAATGATCTAATCGGGTCTCTGTTTGCCTTATCCTAGAAGTTTAATAGTGCATTTTACTCGCCATTCCACGCGCTTTAAGATGCCGCCTAGCCCAGTGCGCTACCTGAAATAGGAGCGACGTAAGTTGAACAAATGTGATAGAATTACGCTGAATTCTTATATTAACCGTAATATAAAATGATCTAATCGGGTCTCTGTTTGCCTTATCCTAGAAGTTTGATAGTGCATTTTACTGGCCATTTCATGCGCTTTGAGATGCCGCTTATCCCAATACGCTATCTGAAATAGGAGCGACGTAAATTGACAAATGTGATAGAATTTCGCTGAATTCTTAAATTAACTATAATATAAAATGATCTAATCGGGTCACTGATTGCCCTACCCTAGAAGTTTAATAGTGCATTTTGCTCGCCATTTCATGCGCTTTGAGATGCCGCTTAGCCCAATACGCTATCTGAAATAGGAGCGACGAAAGTTGAACGAAGGTGATTGAATTTCCCTGAAATCTTATATTAAACAAAATATAAAATGATCTAATCGGGTCTCTGATTGCCCTATCATAGAAGGTTAATAGTGCATTTTGCTCGCCATTCGGCACGCTTTAAGATGCCGCCTAGCCCAGTACGCTGTCTGAAATAGGAGCGACGTGAATTGAACAAATGTGATAGAATCTCGCTGAATACTTATATTAACCTTAATGTAAAATGATCTAATCGGGTCTCTGTTCGCCCTACCCTAGAAGTTTAATAGTGCATTTTACTCGTCATTTCATGCGCTTTGAGATGCCGCTTATCCCAATACGCTATCTGAAATAGGAGCGACGTAAATTGAACAAATGTGATAGAATTTCGCTGAATTCTTAAATTAACCATAATATCAAATGATCTAATCGGGTCTCTGTTTGCCCTACCCTAGAAGTTTAATAGTGCATTTCACTCGTCATTTCATGCGCTTTGAGACGCCGCTTCGCCCAATAAGCTATTTGAAATAGGAGCGACGTAAATTGAACAAATGTGATAGAATTTCGCTGAATTCTTAAAGTAACCTTAATATAAAATGATCTAATCGGGTCTCTGGTTTCCCTACCATAGAAGTTTAATAGTGCATTTTACTCGCCATTCCACGCGCCTTAAGATGCCGTCTAGCACAGTACGCTATCTGAAATAGGAGCGACGTAAATTGAACAAATGTGATAGAATTTCGCTGAATTCTTAAAGTAACCTTAATAGAAAATGATCTAATCGGGTCTCTGTTTGCCCTACCCTAGAAGTTTAATAGTGCATTTCACTCGCCATTTCATGCGCTTTGAGATGCCGCTAAGCACAATAAGCTATCTGGAATAGCAGCGACGTAAATTGAACAAATGTGAAAGAATTACACCGCATTCTTATATTAACCGTAATATAAAATGATCTAATCGGGTCTCTGTTTGCCTTATCCTAGAAGTTTAATAGTGCATTTTACTCGCCATTTCATGCGCTATGAGATGCCGCTTAGCCCAATACGCTATCTGGAATAGGAGCGACGTAAATTGAACAAATGTGATAGAATTTCCCTGAATTCTTATATTAACCTTAATGTAAAATGCTGTAATCGGGCCTCTGTTTGCCCTATCATAGAAGTTTAACAGTGCATTTTACTCACCATTTCATGCGCTTTGAGATGCCGCATAGCCCAATACGCTATCTGAAATAGGAGCGACGTAAATTGAACAAATGTTATAGAATTTCGCTGAATTCTTAAATTAACCATAATATAAAATGATCTAATCGGGTCTCTGTTCGCCCTACCATAGAAGACTAATAGTGCATTTCACTCGCCATTCCACGCGCTTTAAGATGCGGCCGAACCCAGTACGCTATCTGAAATAGGAGCGACGTAAATTGAACAAATGTGATAGAATGTCTCTGAATTCTTAAATTAACAATAATATAAAATGATCTAATCGGGTCTCTGCTTGCCCTACCCTAGAAGTTTAATAGTGCATTTTAGTCGCCATTTCATGCGCTTTGAGATGCCGCTTCGCCCAATACGCTATCTGAAATGGGAGCGACGTAAATTGGACAAATGTGATAGAATTTCCCTGAAATCTTTTATTAAACAAAATATAAAATGATCTAATCGGGTCTCTGATTGCCCTATCATAGAAGATTAGTAGTGCATTTTACTCGCCATTCCACGCGCTTTAAGATGCCGCCTAGCCCAGTACGCTATCTGAAATATGAGCGACGTAAGTTGAACAAATGTGATAGAATTACGCTGCATTCTTATATTAACCGTAATATAAAATAATCTAATCGGGTCTCTGTTTGCCTTATCCTAGAAGTTTAGTATTGCATTTTACTCGCCATTTCATGCGCTTTTAGATGCCGCTTAGCCCAGGACGCTATCTGAAATAGGAACGACGTAAATTGAACAAATGTGATAGAATTTCGCTGAATTCTTTTATTAACCATAATGTAAAATGATCTGTTCGGGTCTCTGTTCGCCATAGCCTAGAAGTTTAATAGTGCATTTCACTCGTCATTTCATGCGCTCTGAGATGCCGCTGAGCCCAATAAGCTACCTGTAATAGGAGCGACGTAAATTGAACAGATGTGATAAAATTTCGCTGAATTCTTAAATTAACCATAATATAAAATGATCTAATCGGGTCTCTGTTTGCCCTACCCAAGAAGTTTAATAGGGCATTTCACTCGACACTTCATGCGCTTTGAGATGCCGCTGAGCCCAATAAGCTATCTGAAATAGGAGCAACGTAAATTGAACAAATGTGATAGAATTTCGCTGAATTCTTACATTAACCATAATGTAAAATGATATAATCGGGTCTCTGTTTGCCCTACCCTAGAAGTTTAATAGTGCATTTCACTCGTCACTTCATGCGCTTTGAGATGCCGCTAAGCACAATAAGCTATCTGAAATAGGAGCGACGTAAGTTGAACAAATGTGATAGAATTTCGCAGAATTCTTATATTAACCAAAATATAAAATGATCTAATCTGGTCTCTGTTCGCCCTAGCCTAGAAGTTTAATAGTGCATTTTGTTCGCCATTTCATGCGCTTTGAGATGCCGCTAAGTCCAATAAGCTGTCTGAAATAGGAGCGACGTAAATTGAACAAATGTGATAGAATTTCGCTGAATTCTTATATTAAACAAAATATAAAATGATCTACTCGGGTCTCTGTTTGCCCTACCCTAGAAGTTTAATCGTGCATTTTACACGCCATTTCATGCGCTTTGAGATGCCGCTTAGCCCAGTAGGCTATCTGAAATAGGAGCGACGTAAATTTAACAAATGTGATAGAATTTCGCTGAATTCTTATATTAACCAAGGTATAAAATGATCTAGTCTGGTCTCTGATTGCCCTATCATAGAAGGTTAATAGTGCATTTTACTCGCCATTCCACACGCTTTAAGATGCCGCCTAGCCCAGTACGCTGTCTGAAATAGGAGCGACGTAAATTGAACAAATGTGATAGAATCTCGCTGAATACTTATATTAACCTTAATGTAAAATGATCTAATCGGGCCTCTGTTCGCCCTACCCTAGAAGTTTAATAGTGCATTTTGCTCGCCATTTCATGCGCTTTGAGATGCCGCTTAGCCCAATACGCTATCTGGAATAGGAGCGATGTAAATTGAACACATGTGTTAGAATTTCGCTGAATTCTTTTATTAACGATAATGTAAAATGATCTAATCGGGTCTAAGTTCGCCCTAGCTTAGAAGTTTAATAGTGCATTGTATTCGCCATTTCATGCGCTTTGAGATGCCGCGTAGCCCAGTACGCTATCTGAAATAGGAGCGACGTAAGTTGAACAAATGTGATAGAATTACGCTGCATTCTTATATTAACCGTAATATAAAATGATCTAATCGGGGCTCTGTTTGAATTATCCTAGAAGTTTGATAGTGCATTTCACTCGCCATTTCATGCGCTTTGAGATGACGCTTAGCCCAATACGCAATCTGAAATAGGAGCGACGTAAATTGAACAAATGTGATAGAATTTCGCTGAATTCTTAAATTAACTATAATATGAAATTATCTAATCGGGTCTCTGTTTGCCGTACCCTAGAAGTTTAATAGTGCATTTTACTCGTCATTTCATGCGCTTTGAGATGCCGCTTAGCCCAATACGCTATCTGAAATAGGAGCGATGTAAATTGAACAAATGTGATAGAATTTCGCTGAATTCTTTTATTAACGATAATGTAAAATGATCTAATCGGGTCTCTGTTCGCCCTGGCCTAGAAGTTTAATAGTGCATTTCATTCACCATTTCATGCGCTTTGAGATGCCGCTTAGCCCAATACGCTATCTGAAATAGGAGCGACGTAAATTGAACAAATGTGATAGAATTTCGCTGAATTCTTTTATTAACGATAATGTAAAATGATCTAATCGGGTCTCTGTTCGCCCTGGCCTAGAAGTTTAATAGTGCATTTCATTCGCCATTTCATGCGCTTTGAGATGCCGCTTAGCCCAATACGCTATCTGAAATAGGAGCGACGTAAATTGAACAAATGTGATAGAATTTCGCTGAATTCTTTTATTCACCATAATGTAAAATGATCTAATCGGGTCTCTGTTCGCCCTAACCTACAAGTTTAATAGTGCATTTTATTCGCCATTTCAGGCGCTTTGAGATGCCGCTTAGCCCAATACGCTATCTGAAATATGAGCGACGTAAATTGAACAAATGTGATAGAATTTCCCTGAAATCTTATATTAAACAAAATATACAATGATCTAATCGGTTCTCTGATTGCCCTATCATTGAAGTTTATGACTGCATTTTACTCGCCATTTCATGCGCTTTAAGATGCCGCCTAGCCCAGTACGCTATCTGAAATGGGAGCGACGTAAATTGAACAAATGTGATAGATTTTTGCTGAATTCTTAAATTAACCATAGTACAAAATGATCTAATCGGGTCTCTGTTTGCCCTACCCTAGAAGTTTAATAGTGCATTTCACTCGTAATTTCATGCGCTTTGAGATGCCGCTTAGCTCAGTACGCTATGTGAAATAGGAGCTACGTAATTTGAACAAATGTGATAGAATTTCGCTGCATTCATATATTAACCAAAATATAAAATGATCTAATCGGGTCTCTGATTGCCCTATCATAGAAGTTTAATAGCGAATTTCACTCATCATTTCATGCGCTTTAAGATGCCGCTTAGCCCAGTACGCTATGTGAAACAGGAGCAACGTAAATTGAACAAATGTGATAGATTTTTGGTGAATTCTTAAATTAACCATACTATAAAAAGATCTAATCGGGTCTCTGTTCTCCCTACCCTAGAAGTTTAATAGTGCATTTTACTCGCCATTCCATGCGCTTTGAGATGCCGCTTAGCCCAATACGCTATCAGAAATAGGAGCGACGTAAATTGAACAAATGTGATAGAATTTCGCTGAATTCTTAAATTAACTATAATATAAAATTATCTAATCGGGTCTCTGTTTGCCCTACCCTAGAAGTTTAATAGTGCATTTTACTCGTCATTTCATGCGCTTTGAGATGCCGCTTAGCCCAATACGCTATCTGGAATAGGAGCGATGTAAATTGAACAAATGTGATAGAATTTCGCTGAATTCTTTTATTAACCATAATGTAAAATGATCTAATCGGGTCTCTGTTCGCCCTAGCCTAGAAGTTCAATAGTGCATTTTATTCGCCAATTCATGCGCTTTGAGATGCCGCTTAGCCCAATACGCTATCTGTAATAGGAGCGACGTAAATTGAACAAATGTGATAGAATTTCCTTGAAATCTTATATTAAACAAAATATAAAATGATCTAATCGGGTCTCTGATTGCATTATCATAGAAGTTTAATAGCGAATTTCACTCATCATTTCATGCGCTTTAAGATGCCGCTTAGCCCAGTAGGCTATGTGAAATACGAGCGACGTAAATTGAACAAATGTGATAGACTTTGGTGAATTCTTAAATTAACCATACTATAAAATGATCGAATCGGGTCTCTGTTTGCCCTACCCTAGAAGTTTAATAGTGCATTTCACTCGTAATTTCATGCGCTTTGGGAGCCCGCTTAGCCCTATACGCTATCTGAAGTAGGAGCGACGTAAATTGAACAAATCTGATAGAATTTCGCTGAATTCTTATATTAACCAAAATATGAAATGATCTAATCGGGTCTCTGATTGCCCTATCATAGAAGTTTAATAGTGTATTTTACTGGCCATGCCGCGCGCTTTAAGATGCCTCCTAGCCCAGTACGCTATCTGAAATAGAGGCGACGTAAATTGAACGAATGTGATAGAATTACGCTGAATTCTTAAATTAACCATAATATAAAATGATTTAATCGGGTCTTTGTTTGCCCTACCCTAGAAGTTTAATAGTCTATTTTACTCGCCATTGCATGTGCTTTGAGATGCCGCATAGCCCAATACGCTATCTGAAATATGAGCGACGTAAATTGAACAAATGTGATAGAATTTCGCTGAATTCTCATATTAACATTAATGTAAAATGATCTAATCGGGTCTCTGTTCGCCCTACCCTCGAAGTTTAATAGTGCATTTCACTCGTCATTTCATGCGCTTTAAGATGCCGCCTAGCCCAGTACGCTATCTGAAATAGGAGCGACGTAAATTGAACAAATGTGATAGATTTCCCTGAATTCTTATATTAACCTTAATGGAAAATGATCTGTTCGGGCTCTGTTCGCCCTACCCTAGAAGTTTAATCGTGCATTTCACTCGTCATTTCATGCGCTTTGAGATGCCGCGTAGCCCAATACGCTATCTGAAATAGGAGCGACGTAAATTGAACAAATGTGATAGAATTTCGCTGAATTCTTAAATTAACTATAATATGAAATTATCTAATCGGGTCTCTGTTTGCCCTACCCTAGAAGTTTAATAGAGCATTTAACTCGTCATTTCATGCGCTTTGAGAAGCCGCTTAGCCCAATACGCTATCTGAAATAGGAGCGATGTAAATTGAACAAATGTGATAGAATTTCGCTGAATTCTTTTATTAACGATAATGTAAAATGATCTAACCGGGTCTCTGTTCGCCCTATCATAGAAGCTTAAGAGTGCATTTTGCTCGCCATTTCATGCGCTTTGAGATGCCGCTTACCCCAATACGCATCTGAAATAGGAGCGTCGTAAATTGAACAAATATGATAGAATTACGCTGAATTCTTATATTAACCGTAATATAAAATCATCTAATCGGGTCTCTGTTTGCCTTACCCTAGAAGTTTAATAGTGCATTTTACTCCCCATTTCATGCGCTTTGAGATGCCGCTTAGCCCAATACGCTATCTGCAATAGGAGCGACGCGCATTGACCAAATGTGATGGAATTTCGCTGAATTCTTAAATTAACCATAATATCAAATGATCTAATCGGGTCTCTGTTTGCACTACCCTAGAAGTTTAATAGTGCATTTTACTCGCCATTTCTTGCGCTTTGAGATGCCGCTTAGCCCAATACGCTATCTGAAATATCGGCGACGTAAATTGACCAAATGTGAGAGAATTTCGCTGAATTCTTATATTAACCAAAATATAAAATGATCTAATCGGGTCTCTGATTGCCCTATCATAGAAGTTTAAAAGTGCATTTTACTCGCCATTCCACGCGCTTTAAGATGCCCCGTAGCCCAGTACGCTATCTGAAATGGGAGTGACGTAAATTGAACAAATGTGATAGAATTGTGCTGAATTCTTAAATTAACCATAATATAAAATGATGTAATCGGGTCTCTGTTCGCCCTACCCAAGGAGTTTAATACTGCATTTCTCTCGTCATTTCATGCGCTTCGAGATGCCGCTTAGCCCAATACGCTATCTGAAATAGTGGCGACGTAAATTGGACAAATGTGACAGAATTACGCTGAATTCTTATATTAACCGTAATATAAAATGATCTAAACGGGTCTTTGTTTGCCCTACCCTAGAAGTTTAACAGTGCATTTTACTCGCCACTTCATGAGCATTGAGATGCCGCTTAGCCCAATACGCGATCTGAAATAGGAGCGACATAAATTGAACAAATGCGATAGAGTTTCGCTGAATTCTTAAATTAACCATAATATAAAATAATCTTATCGGGACTCTGTTTGCCCTACCCTAGAAGTTTAATAGTGCATTTTACTCGCCATTTCTTTCGCTTTGAGATGCCGCTTAGACCAATACGCTATCTGAAACATCAGCGACGTAAATTGAACAAATGTGATAGAATTACGCTGAATTCTTATATTAACCGTAATATAAAATGATCTAATCGGGTCTCTGTTTGCCTTATCCTAGAAGTTTAATAGTGCATTTCACTCGTCATTTCATGCGCTTTGAGATGCCTCTTAGCCCAATAAGCTACCTGAAATAGGAGCGACGTAAATTGAACAAATGTGATAGAATTTTTCTGAATTCTTAAATAAACCAAAATATGAAATGATCTAATCGGGTCTCTGTTTGCCCTACCCTAGATGTTTAACAGTGCATTTTACTCGCCATTTCATGCGCTTTGAGATGCCGCGTAGCCCAATACGCTATCTGAAATAGGAGAGACGTAAATTGAACAAATGTGATAGAATTTCGCTGAATTCTTAAATTAACTATAATATAAAATCATCTAATCGGGTCTCTGTTCGCCCTAGCCTAGAAGTTTAATAGTGCATTTTATTCGCCATTTCATGCGCTTTGAGATGCCGCTTAGCGCAATACGCTATCTGAAATAGGAGCGACGTAAATTGAACAAATGTGATAGAATTTCCCTGAAATCTTATATTAAACAAAATATAAAATGATCTAATCGGGACTCTGATTGCCCTATCATAGAAGTTTAGTGGTGCATTTTACTCGCCATTCCACGCGCTTTAAGATGCCGCCTAGCCCAGTACGCTATCTGAAATAGGAGCGACGTAAATTGAACAAATCTGATAGAATTTCCCTGAATTCTTACATTAACCTTAATATAAAATGATCTGATCGGGTCTCTGTTCGCCCTACCGTAGAAGTTTAATAGTGCATTTTACTCGTCATTTCATACGCTTTGAGATGCCGCTTAGCCCAATACGCTATCTGGAATAGGAGCGATGTAAATTGAACACATGTGTTAGAATTTCGCTGAATTCTTTTATTAACGATAATGTAAAATGATCTAATCGGGTCTCTGTTCGCCCTGGCCTAGAAGTTTAATAGTGCATTTCATTCGCCATTTCATGCGCTTTGAGATGCCGCTTAGCCCAATACGCTATCTGAAATAGGAGCGACGTAAATTGAACAAATGTGATAGAATTTCGCTGAATTCTTTTATTAACCAAAATATAAAATGATCTGATCGGGTCCCTGATCGCCCTATCATAGAAGTTTAATAGTGCATTTTACTCGCCTTTCCACGCGCTTTAAGATGCCGCCTAGCGCAGTACGCTATCTTAAATAGGAGCGACGAAAATTGAACAGATGTGATAGAATTTTGCTGAATTCTTAAATTAACCATAGTACAAAATGATCTAATCGGGTCTCTGTTTGCCCTACCCTAGAAGTTTAATAGTGCATTTCACTCGTAATTTCATGCGCTTTGAGATGCCGCTTAGCTCAGTACGCTATGTGAAATAGGAGCTACGTAATTTGAACAAATGTGATAGAATTTCGCTGCATTCATATATTAACCAAAATATAAAATGATCTAATCGGGTCTCTGTTTGCCCTATCATAGAAGTTTAATAGCGAATTTCACTCATCATTTCATGCGCTTTAAGATGCCGCTTAGCCCAGTACGCTATGTGAAACAGGAGCAACGTAAATTGAACAAATGTGATAGATTTTTGGTGAATTCTTAAATTAACCATACTATAAAAAGATCTAATCGGGTCTCTGTTCTCCCTACCCTAGAAGTTTAATAGTGCATTTTACTCGCCATTCCATGCGCTTTGAGATGCCGCTTAGCCCAATACGCTATCAGAAATAGGAGCGACGTAAATTGAAAAAATGTTATCGAATTTCGCTGAATTCTTAAATTAACTATAATATAAAATTATCTAATCGGGTCTCTGTTTGCCCTACCCTAGAAGTTTAATAGTGCATTTTACTCGCCATTTCATGCGCTTTGAGATGCCGCTTAGCCCAATACGCTATCTGCAATAGGAGCGACGCCCATTGACCAAATGTGATGGAATTTCGCTGAATTCTTAAATTAACCATAATATCAAATGATCTAATCGGGTCTCTGTTTGCACTACCCTAGAAGTTTAATAGTGCATTTTACTCGCCATTTCTTGTGCTTTGAGATGCCGCTTAGCCCAATACGCTATCTGAAATATCGGCGACGTAAATTGACCAAATGTGAGAGAATTTCGCTGAATTCTTATATTAACCAAAATATAAAATGATCTAATCGGGTCTCTGATTGCCCTATCATAGAAGTTTAAAAGTGCATTTTACTCGCCATTCCACGCGCTTTAAGATGCCCCGTAGCCCAGTACGCTATCTGAAATGGGAGTGACGTAAATTGAACAAATGTGATAGAATTGTGCTGAATTCTTAAATTAACCATAATATAAAATGATGTAATCGGGTCTCTGTTCGCCCTACCCAAGGAGTTTCATACTGCATTTCTCTCGTCATTTCATGCGCTTCGAGATGCCGCTTAGCCGAATACGCTATCTGAAATAGTGGCGACGTAAATTGGACAAATGTGACAGAATTACGCTGAATTCTTATATTAACCGTAATATAAAATGATCTAATCGGGTCTCTGTTTGCCTTATCCTAGAAGTTTAATAGTGCATTTCACTCGTCATTTCATGCGCTTTGAGATGCCTCTTAGCCCAATAAGCTACCTGAAATAGGAGCGACGTAAATTGAACAAATGTGATAGAATTTTTCTGAATTCTTAAATAAACCAAAATATGAAATGATCTAATCGGGTCTCTGTTTGCCCAACCCTAGATGTTTAACAGTGCATTTTACTCGCCATTTCATGCGCTTTGAGATGCCGCTTAGCCCAATACGCTATCTGAAATAGGAGCGACGTGAATTGAACAAACGTGATAGAATTTCCCTGAATTCTTATATTAACCTTAATGTACAATGATCTAATCGGTTCTCTGTTCGCCCTACCCTAGAAGTTTAATAGTGTCTTTCACTCGTCATTTCATGCGCTATGAGATGCCGCTTAGCCCAATACGCTATCTGAAATAGGAGCGACGTAAATTGAACAAATGTGATAGAATTTCGCTGAATTCTTATATTAACCAAAATATAAAATGATCTAATCGGCTCTCTGATTGCCCTATCATAGAAGTTTAGTAGTGCATTTTACTCGCCATTCCACGCGCTTTAAGATGCCGCAGAGCCCAGTACGCTATCTGAAGTAGGAGCGACGTAAGTTGAACAAATGTGATAGAATTACGCTGAATTCTTATATTACCCGTAATATAAAATGATCTAATCGGACTCTGTTTGCCCTACCCTACAAGTTTAGCAGTGCATTTTACTCGCCATTTCGTGCGCTTTGAGATGCCACTTAGCCCAATACGCTATCTGAAATAGGAGCAACGTAAATTGAACAAATGTGATAGAATTTCCCTGAATACTTATATTAACCAAAATATAAAATGATCTAATCGGGTCTCTGATTGCCATATCATAGAAGTTTAATAGTGCATTTTCCTCGCCAATCCACGCGCTTTAAGATTCCTCCTAGCCCAGTACGCTATCTGAAATAAGAGCGACGTAAATTGAACAATTGTGATAGAATTTGGCTGAATTCTTAAATTAACCATAATATAAAATGATCTAATCGGGTCTCTGTTTGCCCTACCCTAGAAGTTTAATAGTGCATTTTACTCGCCATTTCATGCGCTTTGAGATGGCGCTTAGCCCAATACGCTATCTGAAATAGGAGCGACGTAAATAGAACAATTGTGATAGAATTTCGCTGAATTCTTATATTAACCAAAATATAAAATGATCTAATCGGGTCTCTGATTGCCCTATCAAAGAAGTTTAATAGTGCATTTTACTCGCCAATCCACGCGCTTTACGATTCCGCCTAGCCCAGTACGCTATCTGAAACAGGAGCGACGTAAATTGAACAAATGTGATAGAATTTTTCTGAATTCCTAAATAAACCATAATATGAAATGATCTAATCGGGTCTCTGTTTGCCGTACCCTAGATGTTTAACAGTGCATTTTACTCGCCATTTCATGCGCTTTGAGATGCCGCTTAGCCCAATACGCTATCTGAAATAGGAGCGACGTAAATTGAACAAATGTGATAGAATTTCCCTGAATTCTTATATTAACCAAAATATAAAATGATCTAATCGGGTCTCTGATTGCCCTATCATAGAAGTTTAAAAGTGCATTTTACTCGCCATTCCACGCGCTTTAAGATGCCCCGTAGCCCAGTACGCTATCTGAAATGGGAGTGACGTAAATTGAACAAATGTGATAGAATTGTGCTGAATTCTTAAATTAACCATAATATAAAATGATGTAATCGGGTCTCTGTTCGCCCTACCCAAGGAGTTTAATACTGCATTTCTCTCGCCATTTCATGCGCTTTGAGATGCCGCTTAGCCCAATACGCGATCTGAAATAGTGGCGACGTAAATTGGACAAATGTGACAGAATTACGCTGAATTCTTATATTAACCGTAATATAAAATGATCTAAACGGGTCTTTGTTTGCCCTACCCTAGAAGTTTAACAGTGCATTTTACTCGCCACTTCATGAGGATTGAGATGCCGCTTAGCCCAATACGCTATCTGAAATAGGAGCGACGTAAATTGAAAAACGTGATAGAATTTCCCTGAATCCTTATATTAACCTTAATGTAAAATGATCTAATCGGTTCTCTGTTCGCCCTACCCTAGAAGTTTAACAGTGCCTTTCACTCGTCATTTCATGCGCTTTGAGATGCCGCTTAGCCCAATACGCTATCTGAAATAGTAGCGACGTAAATTGAACAAATGTGATAGAATTTTTCTGAATTCTTAAATAAACCATAATATGAAATGATCTAATCGGGTCTCTGTTTGCCCTACCCTAGATGTTTAACAGGGCATTTTACTCGCCATTTCATGCGCTTTGAGATGCCGCTTAGCCCAATGCGCTATCTGAAATAGGAGCGACGTAAATTGAACAAATGTGGTAGAATTTGGCTGAATTCTTAAATTAACCATAATATAAAATGATCTAATCGGGTCTCTGTTTGCCTTACCCCAGAAGTTTAATAGTGCATTTTACTCGCCATTTCATGCGATTAGAGATGCCGCTTAGCCCAATACGCTATCTGAAATAGGAGCGACGTAAATTGAACAATTGTGATAGAATTTCGCTGAATTCTTATATTAACCAAAATATAAAATGATCTAGTCGGGTCTCTGATTGCCCTATCATAGAAGTTTAATAGTGCATTTTGCTCGCCATTCCACGCGCTTTAAGATGCCGCCTAGCCCAGTACGCTATCTGAAATTGGAGCGACGTAAATTGAACAAATGTGACAGAATTTTGCTGACATCTTAAATTAACCATAATATAAAATGATCTAATCGGGTCTCTGTTTGCCCTACCCTACAAGTTTAGCAGTGCATTTTGCTCGCCATTTCATGCGCTTTGAGATGGCGCTTAGCCCAATAAGCTATCTGAAATAGGAGCGACGTAAATTGAACAAATGTAATAGAATTACTCTGAATTCTTATATTAACCGTAATATAAAATGACCAAATCGGGTCTCTGTTTGCCTTATCCTAGAAGTTTAATAGTGCATTTCACTCGCCATTTCATGCGCTTTGAGATGGCGCTTAGCCCAATACGCTATCTGAAATAGTAGCGACGTAAATTGAACAAATGTGATAGAATTTGGCTGAATTCTTAAATTAACCATAATATAAAATGATCTAATCGGGTCTCTGTTTGCCTTACCCTAGAAGTTTAATGGTGCATTTTACTCGCCATTTCATGTGATTTGAGATGCCGCTTAGCCCAATACGCTATCTGAAATAGGAGCGACGTAAATTGAACAAATGTGATAGAATTTCCCTGAAATCTTATATTAAACAAAATATAAAATGATCTAAACGGGACTCTGATTGCCCTATCATAGAAGTTTAGTAGTGCATTTTACTCGCCATTCCACGCGCTTTAAGATGCCGCCGAGCCCAGTACGCTATCTGAAGTAGGAGCGACGTAAGTTGAACAAATGTGATAGAATTACGCTGAATTCTTATATTAACCGTAATATAAAATGATCTAATCGGACTCTGTTTGCCCTACCCTACAAGTTTAGCAGTGCATTTTACTCGCCATTTCGTGCGCTTTGAGATGCCACTTAGCCCAATACGCTATCTGAAATAGGAGCAACGTAAATTGAACAAATGTGATAGAATTTCCCTGAATACTTATATTAACCAAAATATAAAATGATCTAATCGGGTCTCTGATTGCCATATCATAGAAGTTTAATAGTGCATTTTACTCGCCAATCCACGCGCTTTAAGATTCCTCCTAGCCCAGTACGCTATCTGAAATAAGAGCGACGTAAATTGAACAATTGTGATAGAATTTGGCTGAATTCTTAAATTAACCATAATATAAAATGATCTAATCGGGTCTCTGTTTGCCCTACCCTAGAAGTTTAATAGTGCATTTTACTCGCCATTTCATGCGCTTTGAGATGGCGCTTAGCCCAATACGCTATCTGAAATAGGAGCGACGTAAATAGAACAATTGTGATAGAATTTCGCTGAATTCTTATATTAACCAAAATATAAAATGATCTAATCGGGTCTCTGATTGCCCTATCAAAGAAGTTTAATAGTGCATTTTACTCGCCAATCCACGCGCTTTACGATTCCGCCTAGCCCAGTACGCTATCTGAAATAGGAGCGACGTAAATTGAACAAATGTGATAGAATTTTTCTGAATTCCTAAATAAACCATAATATGAAATGATCTAATCGGGTCTCTGTTTGCCGTACCCTAGATGTTTAACAGTGCATTTTACTCGCCATTTCATGCGCTTTGAGATGCCGCTTAGCCCAATACGCTATCTGAAATAGGAGCGACGTAAATTGAACAAATGTGATAGAATTTCCCTGAATACTTATATTAACCTGAATGTAAAATGTTCTAATCGGGTCTCTGATTGCCCTATCATAGAAATTTAATAGTGCATTTTACTCGCCAATCCACGCGCTTTAAGATTCCGTCTAGCCCAGTACGCTATCTGAAATAGGAGCGACGTAAATTGAGCAAATGTGATAGAATTTGGCTGAATTCTTAAATTAACCATAATATAAAATGATCTAATCGGGTCTCTGTTTGCCCTACCCTAGAAGTTTAATAGTGCATTTTACTCGCCATTTCATGCGCTTTGAGATGGCGCTTAGCCCAATACGCTATCTGAAATAGGAGCGACGTAAATTGAACAAATGTGATAGAATTTCCCTGAATACTTATATTAACCTTAATGTAAAATGATCTAATCGGGTCTCCGATAGCCCAACCCCAGAAGTTTAATAGTGCATTTCACTCGCCATTTCGTGCGCTTTAAGATGCCGCCTAGCCCAGTACGCTATCTGAAATAGGAGCGACGTAAGTTGAACAAATGTGATAGAATTACGCTGAATTCTTATATTAACCGTAATATAAAATGATCTAATCGGGTCTCTGCTAGCCCTATCATAGATGTTTAATAGTGCATTTTACCCGCCATTCCACGCGCTTTAAGATGCCGCCTAGCCCAGTACGCTATCTGAAATAGTAGCGACGTACGTTGAACAAATGTGATAGAATCTCCCTGAATACTTATATTAACCTTAATGTAAAATGATCTAATCGGGACTCTGTTCGCCCTACCCTAGAAGTTTAATAGTGCATTTCGCTCGTCATTTCATGCGCTTTGAGATGCCGCTTAGCCCAATACGATATCTGAAATAGGAGCGACCTAAATTGAACAAATGTGATAGAATATCCCTGAATCCTCATATTAACCAAAATATAATATAATCTAATCGGGTCTCTGATTGCCCTATCATAGAAGTTTAATAGTGCATTTTACTCGCCATTCCACGCGCTTTAAGATGCCGGCCAGCCCAGTACGCTATCCGAAATAGGAGCGACATAAATTGAACAAATGTGATAGAATTTTGCTGAATTCTTAAATTAACCATAATATAAAATGATCTAATCGGGTCTCTGTTTGCCCTACCCTAGAAGTTTAATAGTGTATTTTACTCGCCATTTCATGCGCTTTGAGATGCCGCTTAACCCAATACGCTATCTGAAATAGGAGCAACGAAAGTTGAACAAATGTGATAGAATTTCGCTGAATTATTTTATTAACCAGAATGTAAAATGATCTAATCGGGTCTCTGTTCGCCCTAGCCTAGAAGCTTAATGGTGCATTTTATTCGCCATTTCATGCGCTTTGAGATGCCGCGTAGCCCAATACGCTATCCGAAATAGGAGCGACGTAAATTGAACAAATGTGATAGAATTTCCCTGAATTCTTATATTAACCTTAATGTAAAATGATCTAATCGGGTCTCTGTTCGCTCTACCCTAGGAGTTTAATAGTGCATTTCACTCGTCATTTCATGCCCTGTCAGTTGCCGCTTAGCCCAATACGCTATCTGAAATAGGAGCGACGTAAATTGAACAAATGTAATAGAATTTCGCTGAAATCTTATATTAAACAAAATATAAAATGATCTAATCGTGTCTCTGATTGCCCTATCATAGAAGTTTAGTAGTGCATTTTACTCGCCATTCCACGCGCTTTAAGATGCCGCCTAGCCCAGTACGCTATCTGAAATATGAGCGACGTAAGTTGAACAAATGTGATAGAATTACGCTGCATTCTTATATTAACCGTAATATAAAATGATGTAATCGGGCCTCTGTTTGCCTTACCCTAGAAGTTTAATAGTGCATCATACTCGCCATTTCATGCGCTTCGAGATGCCGCTTAGCTCAATACGCTATCTGAAATAGGAGCGACGAAAGTTGAACAAATGTGATAGAATTTCGCTGAATTATTTTATTAACCAGAATGTAAAATGATCTAATCTGGTCTCTGTTCGCCCTACCATAGAAGTCTTATAGTGCATTTCACTCGCCATTTCATGCGCTTTGAGATGCCGCTTAGCCCGATACGCTATCTGGAATAGGAGCGACGTAAATTGAACAAATGTGATAGAATTTCGCTGAATTCTTAAATTAACCATAATATAAAATGATCTAATCGGGTCTCTGCTTGCCCTACCCTAGAAGTATAATAGTGCATTTCACTCGTCACTTCATGCGCTTTGAGATGCCGCTAAGCCCAATAAGCTATCTGAAATAGGAGCGAAGTAAATTGAACAAATGTGATAGAATTTCGCAGAATTCTTATGTTAACCAAAATATAAAATGATCTAATCTGATCTCTGTTCGCCATAGCCTAGATGTTTAATAGTGCATTTTGTTCGCCATTTCATGCGCTTTGTGATGCCGCCTAGCCCAGTACGCTATCCGAAATAGGAGCGACGTAAATTGAACAAATGTGGTAGAATTTTGCTGAATTCTTAAATTAACCATAATATAAAATGATCTAATCGGGTCTCTGTTTGCCCTACCCTAGAAGTTTAATAGTGCATTTCGCTCGTCACTTCATGCGCTTTGAGATGCCGCTTAGCCCAATAAGCTATCTGAAATAGGAGCGACGTAAATTGAACAAATGTGATAGAATTTCCCTGAAATCTTATATTAATCAAAATATAAAATGATCTAATCGGGTCTCTGATTGCCCTATCATAGAAGTTTAGTAGTGCATTTTACTCGCCATTCCACGCGCTTTAAGTTGCCGCCTAGCCCAGTACGCTATCTGAAGTTGGAGCGACGTAAGTTGAACAAATGTGATAGAATTTTGCTGAATTCTTAAATTAACCATAATATAAAATGATCTAATCGGGTCTCTGTTTGCCCTACCCTAGAAGTTTAATAGTGCATTTTAGTCGCCATTTCATGCGCTTTGAGATGCCGCTTCGCCCAATACGCTATCTGAAATGGGAGCGACGTAAATTGGACAAATGTGATAGAATTTCCCAGAAATCTTTTATTAAACAAAATATAAAATGATCTAATCGGGTCTCTGATTGCCCTATCATAGAAGATTAGTAGTGCATTTTACTCGCCATTCCACGCGCTTTAAGATGCCGCCTAGCCCAGTACGCTATCTGAAATATGAGCGACGTAAGTTGAACAAATGTGATAGAATTACGCTGCATTCTTATATTAACCGTAATATAAAATGATGTAATCGGGCCTCTGTTTGCCTTACCCTAGAAGTTTAATAGTGCATTATACTCGCCATTTCATGCGCTTCGAGATGCCGCTTAGCCCAATACGCTATCTGAAATAGGAGCGACATAAATTGAACAAATGTGATAGAATTTCACTGAATTCTTAAATTAACCATAATAACGAATGATCTAATCGGGTCTCTGTTTGCCCTACCCTAGAAGTTTAACAGTGCATTTTACTCGCCATTTCATGCGCTTTGAGATGCCGCTTAGCCCAATACGCTATCTGGAATAGGAGCGATGTAAATTGAACACATGTGTTAGAATTTCGCTGAATTCTTTTATTAACCATAATGTAAAATGATCTAATCGGGTCTCAGTTCGCCCTAGCTTAGAAGTTTAATAGTGCATTGTATTCGCCATTTCATGCGCTTTGAGATGCCGCGTAGCCCAGTACGCTATCTGAAATAGGAGCGACGTAAATTGAACAAATGCGATAGAATTTCGCTGAATTCTTTTATTAACCATAATGTAAAATGATCTAATCGGGTCTCAGTTCGCCCTAGCTTAGAAGTTTAATAGTGCATTGTATTCGCCATTTCATGCGCTTTGAGATGCCGCGTAGCCCAGTACGCTATCTGGAATAGGAGCGATGTAAATTGAACACATGTGTTAGAATTTCGCTGAATTCTTTTATTAACGATAATGTAAAATGATCTAATCGGGTCTCTGTTCGCCCTGGCCTAGAAGTTTAATAGTGCATTTCATTCACCATTTCATGCGCTTTGAGATGCCGCTTAGCCCAATACGCTATCTGAAATAGGAGCGACGTAAATTGAACAAATGTGATAGAATTTCACTGAATTCTTTTATTAACCATAATGTAAAATGATCTAATCGGGTCTCTGTTCGCCCTAGCCTAGAAGTTTAATTGTGCATTGTGTTCGCCATTTCATGCGCTTTGAGATGCCGCGTAGCCCAATACGCTGTCTGAAATAGGAGCGACGTAAATTGAACAAATGTGATAGAATTTCCCTGAAATCTTATATTGAACAAAATATAAAATGATCTAATCGTGACTCTGATTGCCCTATCATAGAAGCTTAGTAGTGCATTTTACTAGCCATTCCACGCGCTTTAAGATGCCGCCTAGCCCAGTATGCTATCTGTAATAGAAGCGACGTAAATTGAACAAATGTGATAGAATTTCGCTGAATTCTTATATTAACCAAATTATAAAATGATCTAATCGGGTCTCTGTTTGCCTTATCCTAGAAGTTTAATAGTGCATTTTACTCGCCATTCCACGCGCTCTAAGAGGCCGGCTAGCCCAGTAGGCTATATGAAATAGGAGCGACGTAAATTGAACAAATGTGATAGAATTTCCCTGAATTCATATATTAACCCAAATATAAAATGATGTAATCGGGTCTCTGATTGCCCTATCATCGAAGTTTAATAGTGCATTTCACTCGCCATTCCACGTGCTTTAAGCTGCCGCCTAGCCCAACACGCTATCTGAAATAGGAGCGACGTAAATTGAACAAATGTGACAGAATTTCGCTGAATTCATATATTAACCAAAATATAAAATGATCTAATCGGGTCTCTGATTGCCCTATCATAGAAGTTTAATAGTGCATTTCAGTCATCATTTCATGCGCTTTGAGATGCCGCTTAGCCCAATACGCTATCTGAAATAGGAGCGACGTAAATTGAACAAATGTGATAGAATTTCCTTGAATCCTTATATTAACCAAAATATAAAATGATCTGATCGGGTCCCTGATTGCCCTATCATAGAAGTTTAATAGTGCATTTTACTCGCCTTTCCACGCGCTTTAAGATGCCGCCTAACGCAGTACGCTATCTTAAATAGGAGCGACGTAAATTGAACAAATGTGATAGAATTTTGCTGAATTCGTAAATTAACCATAATACAAAATGATCTAATCGGGTCTCTGTTTGCCCTACCCTAGAAGTATAATAGTGCATTTTACTCGCCATTTCAGGCGCTTTGAGATGCCGCTTAGCCCAATACGCTATCTAAAATATGAGCGACGTAAATTGAACAAATGTGATAGAATTTCCCTGAAATCTTATATTAACCAAAATATAAAATGATCTAATCGGGTCTCTGATTGCCCTATCATAGAAGTTTAATAGCGAATTTCACTCATCATTTCATGCGCTTTAAGATGCCGCTTAGCCCAGTACGCTATGTGAAATAGGAACGATCTAAATTGAACAAATGTGATAGAATTTCGCTGAATTCTTTTATTAACCATAATGTAAAATGATATAATCGGGTCTCTGTTCGCCCTAGCCGAGAAGTTTAATAGTGCATTGTACTCGCCATTTCATGCGCTTTGAGATGCCGCTTAGCCCAATACGCTATCTGAAATAGGAGCGATGTAAATTGAACAAATGTGATAGAATTTCGCTGAATTCTTTTATTAACGATAATGTAAAATGATCTAATCGGGTCTCTGTTCGCCCTGGCCTAGAAGTTTAATAGTGCATTTCATTCGCCATTTCATGCGCTTTGAGATGCCGCTTAGCCCAATACGCTATCTGAAATAGGAGCGACGTAAATTGAACAAATGTGATAGAATTTCGCTGAATTCTTTTAGTAACCATAATGTAAAATGATCTAATCGGGTCTCTGTTCGCCCTAGCCTACAAGTTTAATAGTGCATTTTATTCGCCATTTCATGCACTTTGAGATGCCTCGTAGCCTAATACGCTATCTGAAATAGGAGCGACGTAAATTGACCAAATGTGATAGAATTTCCCTGAAATCTTATATTGAACAAAATATAAAATGATCTAATTGGGGCTCTGATTGACCTATCATAGAAGTTTAGTGGTGCATTTTACTCGCCATTCCACGCGCTTTAAGATGCCGCCTAGCCCAGTACGCTATCTGAAATAGGAGCGACGTTAGTTGAACAAATGTGATAGAATTACGCTGAATTCTTATATTAACCATAATATAAAATGATCTAATCGGGTCTCTGTTTGCCTTACCCTGGAAGTTTAATAGTGCATTTTACGCGCCATTTCATGCGCTTTGAGATGCCGCGTAGCCCAATACGCTATCTGAAATAGGAGAGACGTAAATTGAACAAATGTGATAGAATTTCGCTGAATTCTTAAATTAACTATAATATAAAATGATCTAATCGGGTCTCTGTTTGCCTTACCCTAGAAGTTTAATAGTGCATTGTACTCGCCCTTTCATGCGCTTTGAGATGCCGCGTAGCCCAATACGCTATCTGAAATAGGAGCGATGTAAATTGAACAAATGTGATAGAATTTCGCTGAATACTTTTATTAACCATACTGTAAAATGATCTAATCGGGTCTCTGTTCGCCCTAGCCTAGAAGTTTAATAGTGCATTTTATTCGCCATTTCATGCGCTTTGAGATGCCGCTTAGCGCAATACGCTATCTGAAATAGGAGCGACGTAAATTGAACAAATGTGATAGAATTTCCCTGAAATCTTATATTAACCAAAATATAAAATGATCTGATCGGGTCCCTGATCGCCCTATCATAGAAGTTTAATAGTGCATTTTACTCGCCTTTCCACGCGCTTTAAGATGCCGCCTAGCGCAGTACGCTATCTTAAATAGGAGCGACGAAAATTGAACAGATGTGATAGAATTTTGCTGAATTCTTAAATTAACCATAATACAAAATGATCTAATCGGGTCTCTGTTTGCCCTACCCTAGAAGTATAATAGTGCATTTTACTCGCTATTTCAGGCGCTTTGAGATGCCGCTTAGCCCAACACGCTATCTGAAATATGAGCGACGTAAATTGAACAAATGTGATAGAATTTCCCTGAAATCTTATGTTAAACAAAATATACAATGATCTAATCGGTTCTCTGATTGCCCTATCATTGAAGTTTATGAGTGCATTTTACTCGCCATTTCATGCGCTTTAAGATGCCGCCTAGCCCAGTACGCTATCTGAAATAGGAGCGACGTAAATTGAACAAATGTGATAGATTTTTGCTGAATTCTTAAATTAACCATAGTACAAAATGATCTAATCGGGTCTCTGTATGCCCTACCCTAGAAGTTGAATAGTGCATTTCACTCGTAATTTCATGCGCTTTGAGATGCCGCTTAGCTCAGTACGCTATGTGAAATAGGAGCTACGTAATTTGAACAAATGTGATAGAATTTCGCTGCATTCATATATTAACCAAAATATAAAATGATCTAATCGGGTCTCTGATTGCCCTATCATAGAAGTTTAATAGCGAATTTCACTCATCATTTCATGCGCTTTAAGATGCCGCTTAGCCCAGTACGCTATGTGAAACAGGAGCAACGTAAATTGAACAAATGTGATAGATTTTTGGTGAATTCTTAAATTAACCATACTATAAAAAGATCTAATCGTGTCTCTGTTCTCCCTACCCTAGAAGTTTAATAGTGCATTTTACTCGCCATTCCATGCGCTTTGAGATGCCGCTTAGCCCAATACGCTATCAGAAATAGGAGCGACGTAAATTGAACAAATGTGATAGAATTTCGCTGAATTCTTAAATTAACTATAATATAAAATTATCTAATCGGGTCTCTGTTTGCCCTACCCTAGAAGTTTAATAGTGCATTTTACTCGTCATTTCATGCGCTTTGAGATGCCGCTTAGCCCAATACGCTATCTGAAATAGGAGCGATGTAAATTGAACAAATGTGATAGAATTTCGCTGAATTCTTTTATTAACCATAATGTAAAATGATCTAATCGGGTCTCTGTTCGCCCTAGCCTAGAAGTTTAATAGTGCATTTTACTCGCCATTTCATGCGCTTTGAGATGCCGCTTAGCCCAATACGCTATCTGAAATAGGAGCGACGTAAATTGAACAAATGTGATAGAATTTCGCTGAATTCTTATATTAACCAAAATATAAAATGATCTAATCGGGTCTCTGATTGCCCTATCATAGAAGATTAAGAGTAAATTTTGCTCGCCATTCCACGCGCTTTAAGATGCCGCCTAGCCCAGTACGCTATCTGAAATAGGAGCGACGTAAGTTGAACAAATTTGATAGAATCACTTTGAATTCTTAAATTAACCGTAATATGAAATGGTCTAATCGGGTCTCCGTTTGCCTTATCCTAGAAGTTTAATAGTGCATTTTACTGGCCATTTCATGCGCATTGAGATGCCGCTTAGCCCAATACGCTATCTGAAATAGGAGCGATGTAAATTGAACAAATGTGATAGAATTTCGCTGAATTCTTAAATTAACCATAATATAAAATGATCTAAACGGGACTCTGATTGCCCTATCATAGAAGTTTAGTAGTGCATTTTACTCGCCCTTCCACGCGCTTTAAGATGCCGCCTAGCCCAGTACACTATCTGAAATAGGAGCGACGTATGTTGAACAAATGTGATAGAATTACGCTGCATTCTTATATTAACCGTAATATAAAATGATCTAATCGGGTCTCTGATTGCCCTATCATAGAAGATTAAGAGTGCATTTTGCTCGCCATTCCACGCGCTTTAAGATGCCGCCTAGCCCAGTACACTATCTGAAATAGGAGCGTCGTATGTTGAACAAATGTGATAGAATTACGCTGAATTCTTATATTAACCGTAATATAAAATGATCTAATCGGGTCTCTGTTTGCATTACCATAGAAGTTTCATAGTGCATTTTACTCGCCATTTCATGCGCATGGAGATGCCGCTTAGCCCAATACGCTATTTAAAATAGGAGCGACGTAAATTCAACAAATGTGATAGAATTTCGCTGAATTCTTATATTAACCAAAATATAAAATGATCTAATCGGGTCTCTGATTGCCCTATCATAGAAGTTTAATAGTGCATTTTACTCGTCATTCCACGCGCTTTAAGGTGCCGCCTAGCCCAGTACGCTATCTGAAATAGGAGCGACGTAAATTGAACTAATGTGATAGAATTTTGCTGAATTCTTAAATTAACCATAATATAAAATGATGTAATAGGGTCTCTGTTCGCCCTACCCAAGAAGTTTAATAGTGCATTTCTCTCGTCATTTCATGCGCTTTGAGATGCCGCTTAGCCCAATAGCTATCTGAAATAGGAGCGACGTAAATTGAACAAATGTGATAGAATTTCCCTGAAATCTTATATTAAACAAAATATAAAATGACCTAAACGGGACTCTGATTGCCCTATCATAGAAGTTTAGTAGTGCATTTTACTCGGCCTTCCACGCGCTTTAAGATGCCGCCTAGCCCAGTACACTATCTGAAATAGGAGCGTCGCATGTTGAACAAATGTGATAGAATTACGCTGAATTCTTATATTAACCGTAATATAAAATGATCTAATCGGGTCTCTGTTTGCATTACCATAGAAGTTTAATAGTGCATTTTACTCGTCATTCCACGCGCTTTAAGATGCCGCCTAGCCCAGTACGCTATCTGAAATAGGAGCAACGTAAATTGATCAAACGTGATAGAATTTCGCTGAATTCTTAAATTAACCATAATATAAAATGATCAAATGGGGTCTCTGTTTGCCCTACCCGAGAAGTTTAATAGTGCACTTTACTCGCCATTTCTTGCGCTTTGAGATGCCGCCTAGCCCAGTACACTATCTGAAATAGGAGCGACGTATGTTGAACAAATGTGATAGAATTACGCTGAATTCTTATATTAACCGTAATATAAAATGATCTAATCGGGTCTCTGTTTGCATTACCATAGAAGTTTCATAGTGCATTTTACTCGCCATTTCATGCGCATGGAGATGCCGCTTAGCCCAATACGCTATTTGAAATAGGAGCGACGTAAATTGAACAAATGTGATAGAATTTCGCTGAATTCTTATATTAACCAAAATATAAAATGATCTAATCGGGTCTCTGATTGCCCTATCATAGAAGTTTAATAGTGCATTTTACTCGTCATTCCACGCGCTTTAAGATGCCGCCTAGCCCAGTACGCTTTCTGAAATAGGAGCGACGTAAATTGAACTAATGTGATAGAATTTTGCTGAATTCTTAAATTAACCATAATATAAAATGATGTAATAGGGTCTCTGTTCGCCGTACCCAAGAAGTTTAATAGTGCATTTCTCTCGTCATTTCATGCGCTTTGAGATGCCGCTTAGCCCAATAGCTATCTGAAATAGGAGCGACGTAAATTGAACAAATGTGATAGAATTTCCCTGAAATCTTATATTAAACAAAATATAAAATGACCTAAACGGGACTCTGATTGCCCTATCATAGAAGTTTAGTAGTGCGTTTTACTCGCCCTTCCACGCGCTTTAAGATGCCGCCTAGCCCAGTACACTATCTGAAATAGGAGCGACGCATGTTGAACAAATGTGATAGAATTACGCTGAATTCTTATATTAACCGTAATATAAAATGATCTAATCGGGTCTCTGTTTGCGTTACCATAGAAGTTTAATAGTGCATTTTACTCGCCATTTCATGCGCTTTGAGATGCCGCTTAGCCCAATACGCTATCTGCAATAGGATCGACGTAAATTGAACAAATGAGATAGAATTTCGCTGAATTCTTAAATTAACCATAATATAAAGTGATCTAAACTGGTCTCCGTTTGCCCGACCCTAGAAGTTTAATAGTGCATTTTACTCGCCATTTCTTGCGCTTTGAGATGCCGCTTAGCCCAATACGCTATCTGAAATAGGAGCGACGTAAATTGAACAAATGTGATAGAATTTCGCTGAATTCTTATATTAACCAAACTATAAAATGATCTAATCGGGTCTCTCATTGCCCTATCATAGAAGTTTAACAGTGCATTTTACTCGCCATTCCTCGCGCTTTAAGATGCCGCCTATCCGGGTACGCTATCTGAAATAGGAGCGACGTAAATTGAACAAATGTGATAGAATTTTTCTGAATTCTTAAATTAACCATAATATGAAATGTCCTAATCGGGTCTCTGTTTGCCCTACCCTAGAAGTTTAATAGTGCATTTTACTCGCCATTTCTTGCGCTTTGAGATGCCGCTTAGCCCAATACGCTATCTGAAATATCAGCGACGTAAATTGAACAAATGTGACAGAATTTCGCTGAATTCTTAAATTAACCATAATATAAAATGATCTAATGGGGTCTCTGTTTGCCCTACCCTAGAAGTTTAATAGTGCATTTTACTCGCCATTTCTTGCGCTTTGAGATGCCGCTTAGCACAAGTCGCTATCTGAAATAGGAGCGATGTAAATTGAACAAATGTGATAGAATTTCGCTGAATTCTTATATTAACCTTAATGTAAAATGATCTAATCGGGTCTTTGTTCGCCCTACCCAAGAAATTTAATAGTGCATTTCACTCGCCATTTCATGCGCTTTGAGATGCCTCTTAGCCCAATACGCTATCTGAAATAGGAGCGACGTAAATTGAACAAAAGTGATAGAATTTCGCTGAATTCTTATATTAACCAAAATATAAAATGATCTAATCCGGTCTCTGTTTGCCCTACCCTAGAAGTTTAACAGTGCATTTTACGAGCCATTTCTTGCGCTTTGAGATGCAGCTTAGCCCAATACGCTATCTGAAATAGGAGCGACGTAAATTGAAGAAAAGTGATAGAATTTCGCTGAATTCTTATTTTAACCTTAATGTAAAATGATCTAATCGGGTCTTTGTTCGCCCTACCCTAGAAGTTTAATAGTGCATTTTACTCGTCATTCCACGCGCTTTAAGATGCCGCCTAGCCCCGTACGCTATCTGAAATAGGAGCAACGTAAATTGAACAAACGTGATAGAATTTCGCTGAATTCTTAAATTAACCATAATATAAAATGATCAAATGGGGTCTCTGTTTGCCCTACCCTAGAAGTTTAATAGTGCACTTTACTCGCCATTTCTTGCGCTTTGAGATGCCGCTTAGCACAATACGCTATCTGAAATAGGAGCGATGTAAATTGAACAAATGTGATAGAATTTTGCTGAATTCTTAAATTGACCATAATATAAAATGATGTAATCGGGTCTCTGTTCGCCCTACCCAAGAAGTTTAATAGTGCATTTCTCTCGTCATTTCATGCGCTTTGAGATGCCGCTTAGCCCAATAGCTATCTGAAATAGGAGCGACGTAAATTGAACAAATGTGATAGAATTTCGCTGAATTCTTATATCAACCAAAATATAAAATGATCTAATCGGGTTTCTGATTGCCCTATCATAGAAGTTTAATAGTGCATTTTACTCGCCATTCCACGCGCTTTAAGATGCCGCCTAGCCCAGTACGCTATCTGAAATAGGAGCTACGTAAGTTGAACGAATGTGACAGAATTACGCTGATTTCTTATATTAACCGTAATATAAAATGATCTAATCGGGTCTCTGTTTGCCTTATCCTAGAAGTTTAATAGTGCATTTTACTCGCCATTTCATGCGCTTTGAGATGCCTCTTAGCCCAATACGCTATCTGAAATAGGAGCGACGTAAATTGAACAAAAGTGATAGAATTTCGCTGAATTCTTATATTAACCAAAATATAAAATGATCTAATCGGGTCTCTGATTGCCCTATCATAGAAGTTTAATAGTGCATTTTACTCGCCATTACACACGCTTTAAGATGCCGCTTAGCCCAATACGCCATCTGAAATATCAGCGACGTAAATTGAACAAATGTAAGAGAATTTCGCTGAATTCTTAAATTAACCATAATATAAAATGATCTAATGGGGTCTCTGTTTGCCCTACCCTAGAAGTTTAATAGTGCATTTTACTCGCCATTTCCTGCGCTTTGAGATGCCGCTTAGCGCAAGTCGCTATCTGAAATAGGAGCGATGTAAATTGAACAAATGTGATAGAATTTCGCTGAATTCTTATATTAACCTTAATGTAAAATGATCTAATCGGGTCTTTGTTCGCCCTACCCAAGAAGTTTAATAGTGCATTTCACTCGTCAATTCATGCGCTTTGCGATGCCGCTTAGCCCAATAAGCTATCTGAAATTGGAGCGACGTAAATTGAACAAATGTGATAGAATTTCGCTGAATTCTTATATTAACCAAAATATAAAATGATCTAATCGGGTCTCTGATTGCCCTATCATAGAAGTTTAATAGTGCATTTTACTCGTAATTCCACGCGCTTTAAGATGCCGCCTAGCCCAGTACGCTATCTGAAATAGGAGCAACGTAAATTGAACAAATGTGATAGAATTTCGCTGAATTCTTAAATTAACCATAATATAAAATGATCTAATCGAGTCTTTGTTCGCCCTACCCTAGAAGTTTAATAGTGCATTTTACTCGCCACTTCATGCGCTTTGAGATGCCGCTTAGCCCAATAAGCTATCTGAAATAGGAGCGACGTAAATTGAACAAATGTGATAGAATTTCGCTGAATTCTTATATTAACCAAAATATAAAATGATCTAATCGGGTCCCTGATTGCCCTATCATAGAAGTTTAATAGTGCATTTTACTCGTCATTCCACGTGCTTTAAGATGCCGCCTAGCCCAGTACGCTATCTGAAATTGGAGCGACGTAAATTGAACAAATGTGATAGAATTTTGCTGAATTCTTAAATTAACCATAATATAAAATGATGTAATCGGGTCTCTGTTCGCCCTACCCAAGAAGTTTAATAGTGCATTTTACTCGTCAATTCATGCGCTTTGCGATGCCGCTTAGCCCAATGAGCTATCTGAAAAGGGGCTACGTAAGTTGAACAAATGTCACAGAATTACGCTGAATTCTTATATTAACCGTAATATAAAATGATCTAATCGGGTCTCTGTTTGCCTTATCCTAGAAGTTTAATAGTGCATTTTACTCGCCATTTCTTGCGCTTTGAGATGCCGCTTAGCCCAGTACGCTATCTGAAATAGGAGCGATGTAAATTGAACAAATGTGATAGAATTTCGATGAATTCTTTTATTAACCAAAATATAAAATGATCTAATCGGGTCTCTGATTGCCCTACCCTAGAAGTTTAATAGTGTATTTTACTCGCCATTTCATGCGCTTTGAGATGCGGCTTAGCCCAATACGCTATCTGAAATAGGAGCGACGTAAATTGAACAAATGTGATAGAATTTCGCTGAATTCTTAAATTAACCATAATATAAAATGATCTAATGGGGTCTCTGTTTGCCCTACCCTAGAAGTTTAATAGTGCATTTTACTTGCCATTTCTTGCGCTTTGAGATGCCGCTTAGCACAAGTCGCTATCTGAAATAGGAGCGATGTAAATTGAACAAATGTGATAGAATTTCGCTGAATTCTTATATTAACCTTAATGTAAAATGATCTAATCGGGTCTTTGTTCGCCCTACCCAAGAAGTTTAATAGTGCATTTCACTCGTCAATTCATGCGCTTTGAGATGCCGCTTAGCCCAATACGCTATCTGAAATAGGAGCGACGTAAATTGAACAAATGTGATAGAATTTCGCTGAATTCTTATGTTAACCGTAATATAAAATGATCTAATCGGGTCTCTGATTGCCCTACCCTAGAAGTTTAATAGTGCATTTTACTCACCATTCCACGCGCTTTAAGTTGCCGCCTAGCCCAGTACGCTATCTGAAATAGGAGCTACGTAAGTTGAACAAATGTCACAGAATTACGCTGAATTCTTATATTAACCGTAATATAAAATGATCTAATCGGGTCTCTGTTTGCCCTACCCTAGAAGTTTAATAGTGCATTTTACTCGCCATTTCTTGCGCTTTGAGATGCCGCTTAGCACAAGTCGCTATCTGAAATAGGAGCGATGTAAATTGAACAAATGTGATAGAATTTCGGTGAATTCTTATATTAACCTTAATGTAAAATGATCTAATCGAGTCTTTGTTCGCCCTACCCTAGAAGTTTAATAGTGCATTTTACTCGCCACTTCATGCGCTTTGAGATGCAGCTTAGCCCAATAAGCTATCTGAAATAGGAGCGACGTAAATTGAACAAATGTGATAGAATTTCGCTGAATTCTTATATTAACCAATATATAAAATGATCTAATCGGGTCCCTGATTGCCCTATCATAGAAGTTTAATAGTGCATTTTACTCGTCATTCCACGCGCTTTAAGATGCCGCCTAGCCCAGTACGCTATCTGAAATTGGAGCGACGTAAATTGAACAAATGTGATAGAATTTTGCTGAATTCTTAAATTAACCATAATATAAAATGATGTAATCGGGTCTCTGTTCGCCCTACCCAAGAAGTTTAATAGTGCATTTTACTCGTCAATTCATGCGCTTTGCGATGCCGCTTAGCCCAATGAGCTATCTGAAATAGGAGCGACGTAAATTGAACAAATGTGATAGAATTTCGCTGAATTCTTATATTAACCAAAATATAAAATGATCTAATCGGGTCTCTGATTGCCCTATCATAGAAGTTTAACAGTGCATTTTACTCGCCATTCCACGCGCTTTAAGTTGCCGCCTAGCCCAGCACGCTATCTGAAATAGGAGCTACGTAAGTTGAACAAATGTCACAGAATTACGCTGAATTCTTATATTAACCGTAATATAAAATGATCTAATCGGGTCTCTGATTGCCCTATCATAGAAGTTTAACAGTGCATTTTACTCGCCATTCCACGCGCTTTAAGTTGCCGCCTAGCCCAGCACGCTATCTGAAATAGGAGCTACGTAAGTTGAACAAATGTCACAGAATTACGCTGAATTCTTATATTAACCGTAATATAAAATGATCTAATCGGGTCTCTGTTTGCCTTATCCTAGAAGTTTAATAATGCATTTTACTCGCCATTTCTTGCGCTTTGAGATGCCGCTTAGCCCAGTACGCTATCTGAAATAGGAGCGATGTAAATTGAACAAATGTGATAGAATTTCGATGAATTCTTTTATTAACCAAAATATAAAATGATCTAATCGGGTCTCTGATTGCTCTGCCCTAGAAGTTTAATAGTGTATTTTACTCGCCATTTCATGCGCTTTGAGATGCGGCTCAGCCCAATACGCTATCTGAAATAGGAGCGACGTAAATTGAACAAATGTGATAGAATTTCCCCGAAATGTTATAGTAAACAATATATAAAATGATCTATTCGGAACTCTCACTGCCCTATCATAGAAGCTTAGAAGTGCATTTTACTCGCCCTTCCACGCGCTTTAAGATGCCGCCTAGCCCAGTACGCTATCTGAAATAGGAGCGGCGTTAGTTGAACATATGTGATAGAATTACGCTGAATTCTTATATTAACCGTAATATAAAATGATCTATTCGGGTGTCTGTTCGCCCTACCCTAGAAGTTTAATAGTGCATTTCACTCGCCATCCCATGCGCTTTGAGATGCCGCTTAGCCCAATACGCTATCTGAAATAGGAGCGACGTAAATTGAACAAATGTGATAGAATTTCGCTGAATTCTTATGTTAACCGTAATATAAAATGATCTAATCGGGTCTCTGATTGCCCTACCCTAGAAGTTTAATAGTGCATTTTACTCACCATTGCACGCGCTTTAAGTTGCCGCCTAGCCCAGTACGCTATCTGAAATAGGAGCTACGTAAGTTGAACAAATGTCACAGAATTACGCTGAATTCTTATATTAACCGTAATATAAAATGATCTAATCGGGTCTCTGTTTGCCCTACCCTAGAAGTTTAATAGTGCATTTTACTCGCCATTTCTTGCGCTTTGAGAAGCCGCTTAGCCCAGTACGCTATCTGAAATAGGAGCGATGTAAATTGAACAAATGTGATAGAATTTCGGTGAATTCTTATATTAACCTTAATGTAAAATGATCTAATCGAGTCGTTGTTCGCCCTACCCTAGAAGTTTAATAGTGCATTTTACTCGCCACTTCATGCGCTTTGAGATGCCGCTTAGCCCAATAAGCTATCTGAAATAGGAGCGACGTAAATTGAACAAATGTGATAGAATTTCGCTGAATTCTTATATTAACCAAAATATAAAATGATCTAATCGGGTCCCTGATTGCCCTATCATAGAAGTTTAATAGTGCATTTTACTCGTCATTCCACGCGCTTTAAGATGCCGCCTAGCCCAGTACGCTATCTGAAATTGGAGCGACGTAAATTGAACAAATGTGATAGAATTTTGCTGAATTCTTAAATTAACCATAATATAAAATGATGTAATCGGGTCTCTGTTCGCCCTACCCAAGAAGTTTAATAGTGCATTTTACTCGTCAATTCATGCGCTTTGCGGTGCTGCTTAGCCCAATGAGCTATCTGAAATAGGAGCGACGTAAATTGAACAAATGTGATAGAATTTCGCTGAATTCTTATATTAACCAAAATATAAAATGATCTAATCGGGTCTCTGATTGCCCTATCATAGAAGTTTAACAGTGCATTTTACTCGCCATTCCACGCGCTTTAAGTTGCCGCCTAGCCCAGCACGCTATCTGAAATAGGAGCTACGTAAGTTGAACAAATGTCACAGAATTACGCTGAATTCTTATATTAACCGTAATATAAAATGATCTAATCGGGTCTCTGTTTGCCTTATCCTAGAAGTTTAATAGTGCATTTTACTCGCCATTTCTTGCGCTTTGAGATGCCGCTTAGCCCAATACGCTATCTGAAATAGGAGCGACGCAAATTGAACAAATGTGATAGAATTTCGCTGAATTCTTATATTAACCATAATATAAAATGATGTAATCGGGTCTCTGTTCGCCCTACCCAAGAAGTTTAATAGTGCATTTCTCTCGTCATTTCATGCGCTTTGAGATGCCGCTTAGCCCAATAGCTATCTGAAATAGGAGCGACGTAAATTGAACAAATGTGATAGAATTTCCCTGAAATCTTATATTAACCGTAATATAAAATGATCTGATCGGGTCTCTGTTTGCATTACCCGAGAAGTTTAATAGTGCATTTTACTCGCCATTCCACGCGCTTTAAGATGCCGCCTATCCGAGTACGCTTTCTGAAATAGGAGCGACGTAAGTTGAACAAATGTGATAGAATAACGCTGAATTCTTATATTAACCGTAATATAAAATGGTCTAATCGGGTCTCCGTTTGCCTTATCCTAGAAGTTTAATAGTGCATTTTACTCGCCATTCCACGCGCTTTAAGATACCGCGTAGCCCAGTACGCTATCTGAAATAGGAGCGACGTAAACTGAACAAATGTGATAGAATTTCGCTGAATTCTTATTTTAACCTTAATGTAAAATGATCTAATCGGGTCTTTGTTCGCCCTACCCTAGAAGTTTAACAGTGCATTTCACTCGTCATTTCATGCGCACTGAGTTGCCGCTTAGCCCAATAAGCTATCTGAAATTGGAGCGACGTAAATTGAACAAATGTGATAGAACTTCGCTGAATTCTTATATTAACCTTAATGTAAAATGATCTAATCGGGTCTCTGATTGCCCTATCATAGAAGTTTAATAGTGCATTTTACTCGCCATTACACACGCTTTAAGATGCCGCTTAGCCCAATACGTCATCTGAAATATCAGCGACGTAAATTGAACAAATGTAAGAGAATTTCGCTGAATTCTTAAATTAACCATAATATAAAATGATCTAATGGGGTCTCTGTTTGCCCTACCCTAGAAGTTTAATCGTGCATTTTACTCGCCATTTCCTGCGCTTTGAGATGCCGCTTAGCGCAAGTCGCTATCTGAAATAGGAGCGATGTAAATTGAACAAATGTGATAGAATTTCGCTGAATTTTTATATTAACCTTAATGTAAAATGATCTAATCGGGTCTTTGTTCGCCCTACCCAAGAAGTTTAATAGTGCATTTCACTCGTCAATTCATGCGCTTTGCGATGCCGCTTAGACCAATAAGCTATCTGAAATTGGAGCGACGTAAATTGAACAAATGTGATAGAATTTCGCTGAATTCTTATATTAACCAAAATATAAAATGTTCTAATCGGGTCTCTGATTGCCCTATCATAGAAGTTTAATAGTGCATTTTACTCGCCATTACACACGCTTTAAGATGCCGCCTAGCCCAATACGCTATCTGAAATAGGAGCGACGTAAATTGAACAAATGTGATAGAATTTCGCTGAATTCTTATATTAACCAAAATATAAAATGATCTAATCGGGTCCCTGATTGCCCTATCATAGAAGTTTAATAGTGCATTTTACTCGTCATTCCACGTGCTTTAAGATGCCGCCTAGCCCAGTACGCTATCTGAAATAGAAGCAACGTAAATTGAACAAATGTGATAGAATTTCGCTGAATTCTTATGTTAACCGTAATATAAAATGATCAAATGGGGTCTCTGTTTGCCCTACCCTAGAAGTTTAATAGTGCACTTTACTCGCCATTTCTTGCGCTTTGCGATGCCGCTTAGCCCAATGAGCTATCTGAAATAGGAGCTACGTAAGTTGAACAAATGTCACAGAATTACGCTGAATTCTTATATTAACCGTAATATAAAATGATCTAATCGGGTCTCTGTTTGCCTTATCCTAGAAGTTTAATAGTGCATTTTACTCGCCATTTCTTGCGCTTTGAGATGCCGCTTAGCCCAGTACGCTATCTGAAATAGGAGCGATGTAAATTGAACAAATGTGATAGAATTTCGATGAATTCTTTTATTAACCAAAATATAAAATGATCTAATCGGGTCTCTGATTGCCCTACCCTAGAAGTTTAATAGTGTATTTTACTCGCCATTTCATGCGCTTTGAGATGCGGCTTAGCCCAATACGCTATCTGAAATAGGAGCGACGTAAATTGAACAAATGTGATAGAATTTCGCTGAATTCTTAAATTAACCATAATATAAAATGATCTAATGGGGTCTCTGTTTGCCCTACCCTAGAAGTTTAATAGTGCATTTTACTCGCCATTTCTTGCGCTTTGAGATGCCGCTTAGCACAAGTCGCTATCTGAAATAGGAGCGATGTAAATTGAACAAATGTGATAGAATTTCGCTGAATTCTTATATTAACCTTAATGTAAAATGATCTAATCGGGTCTTTGTTCGCCCTACCCAAGAAGTTTAATAGTGCATTTCACTCGTCAATTCATGCGCTTTGAGATGCCGCTTAGCCCAATACGCTATCTGAAATAGGAGCGACGTAAATTGAACAAATGTGATAGAATTTCGCTGAATTCTTATGTTAACCGTAATATAAAATGATCTAATCGGGTCTCTGATTGCCCTACCCTAGAAGTTTAATAGTGCATTTTACTCACCATTCCACGCGCTTTAAGTTGCCGCCTAGCCCAGTACGCTATCTGAAATAGGAGCTACGTAAGTTGAACAAATGTCACAGAATTACGCTGAATTCTTATATTAACCGTAATATAAAATGATCTAATCGGGTCTCTGTTTGCCCTACCCTAGAAGTTTAATAGTGCATTTTACTCGCCATTTCTTGCGCTTTGAGATGCCGCTGAGCACAAGTCGCTATCTGAAATAGGAGCGATGTAAATTGAACAAATGTGATAGAATTTCGGTGAATTCTTATATTAACCTTAATGTAAAATGATCTAATCGAGTCTTTGTTCGCCCTACCCTAGAAGTTTAATAGTGCATTTTACTCGCCACTTCATGCGCTTTGAGATGCAGCTTAGCCCAATAAGCTATCTGAAATAGGAGCGACGTAAATTGAACAAATGTGATAGAATTTCGCTGAATTCTTATATTAACCAAAATATAAAATGATCTAATCGGGTCCCTGATTGCCCTATCATAGAAGTTTAATAGTGCATTTTACTCGTCATTCCACGCGCTTTAAGATGCCGCCTAGCCCAGTACGCTATCTGAAATTGGAGCGACGTAAATTGAACAAATGTGATAGAATTTTGCTGAATTCTTAAATTAACCATAATATAAAATGATGTAATCGGGTCTCTGTTCGCCCTACCCAAGAAGTTTAATAGTGCATTTTACTCGTCAATTCATGCGCTTTGCGATGCCGCTTAGCCCAATGAGCTATCTGAAATAGGAGCGACGTAAATTGAACAAATGTGATAGAATTTCGCTGAATTCTTATATTAACCAAAATATAAAATGATCTAATCGGGTCTCTGATTGCCCTATCATAGAAGTTTAACAGTGCATTTTACTCGCCATTCCACGCGCTTTAAGTTGCCGCCTAGCCCAGCACGCTATCTGAAATAGGAGCTACGTAAGTTGAACAAATGTCACAGAATTACGCTGAATTCTTATATTAACCGTAATATAAAATGATCTAATCGGGTCTCTGTTTGCCTTATCCTAGAAGTTTAATAGTGCATTTTACTCGCCATTTCTTGCGCTTTGAGATGCCGCTTAGCCCAGTACGCTATCTGAAATAGGAGCGATGTAAATTGAACAAATGTGATAGAATTTCGATGAATTCTTTTATTAACCAAAATATAAAATGATCTAATCGGGTCTCTGATTGCCCTGCCCTAGAAGTTTAATAGTGTATTTTACTCGCCATTTCATGCGCTTTGAGATGCGGCTCAGCCCAATACGCTATCTGAAATAGGAGCGACGTAAATTGAACAAATGTGATAGAATTTCCCCGAAATGTTATAGTAAACAAAATATAAAATGATCTATTCGGAACTCTCACTGCCCTATCATAGAAGCTTAGAAGTGCATTTTACTCGCCCTTCCACGCGCTTTAAGATGCCGCCTAGCCCAGTACGCTATCTGAAATAGGAGCGGCGTTAGTTGAACATATGTGATAGAATTACGCTGAATTCTTATATTAACCGTAATATAAAATGATCTATTCGGGTGTCTGTTCGCCCTACCCTAGAAGTTTAATAGTGCATTTCACTCGCCATCCCATGCGCTTTGAGATGCCGCTTAGCCCAATACGCTATCTGAAATAGGAGCGACGTAAATTGAACAAATGTGATAGAATTTCGCTGAATTCTTATGTTAACCGTAATATAAAATGATCTAATCGGGTCTCTGATTGCCCTACCCTAGAAGTTTAATAGTGCATTTTACTCACCATTCCACGCGCTTTAAGTTGCCGCCTAGCCCAGTACGCTATCTGAAATAGGAGCTACGTAAGTTGAATAAATGTCACAGAATTACGCTGAATTCTTATATTAACCGTAATATAAAATGATCTAATCGGGTCTCTGATTGCCCTATCATAGAAGTTTAATAGTGCATTTTACTCGTCATTCCACGCGCTTTAAGATGCCGCCTAGCCCAGTACGCTATCTGAAATAGAAGCAACGTAAATTGAACAAATGTGATAGAATTTCGCTGAATTCTTATGTTAACCGTAATATAAAATGATCAAATGGGGTCTCTGTTTGCCCTACCCTAGAAGTTTAATAGTGCACTTTACTCGCCATTTCTTGCGCTTTGAGATGCCGCTTAGCCCAATACGCTATCTGAAATAGGAGCGACGTAAATTGAACAAATGTGATAGAATTTCCCCGAAATGTTATAGTAAACAAAATATAAAATGATCTATTCGGAACTCTCACTGCCCTATCATAGAAGCTTAGAAGTGCATTTTACTCGCCCTTCCACGCGCTTTAAGATGCCGCCTAGCCCAGTACGCTATCTGAAATAGGAGCGGCGTTAGTTGAACATATGTGATAGAATTACGCTGAATTCTTATATTAACCGTAATATAAAATGATCTATTCGGGTGTCTGTTCGCCCTACCCTAGAAGTTTAATAGTGCATTTCACTCGCCATCCCATGCGCTTTGAGATGCCGCTTAGCCCAATACGCTATCTGAAATAGGAGCGACGTAAATTGAACAAATGTGATAGAATTTCGCTGAATTCTTATGTTAACCGTAATATAAAATGATCTAATCGGGTCTCTGATTGCCCTACCCTAGAAGTTTAATAGTGCATTTTACTCACCATTCCACGCGCTTTAAGTTGCCGCCTAGCCCAGTACGCTATCTGAAATAGGAGCTACGTAAGTTGAATAAATGTCACAGAATTACGCTGAATTCTTATATTAACCGTAATATAAAATGATCTAATCGGGTCTCTGTTTGCCCTACCCTAGAAGTTTAATAGTGCATTTTACTCGCCATTTCTTGCGCTTTGAGATGCCGCTTAGCACAAGTCGCTATCTGAAATAGGAGCGATGTAAATTGAACAAATGTGATAGAATTTCGGTGAATTCTTATATTAACCTTAATGTAAAATGATCTAATCGAGTCGTTGTTCGCCCTACCCTAGAAGTTTAATAGTGCATTTTACTCGCCACTTCATGCGCTTTGAGATGCCGCTTAGCCCAATAAGCTATCTGAAATAGGAGCGACGTAAATTGAACAAATGTGATAGAATTTCGCTGAATTCTTATATTAACCAAAATATAAAATGATCTAATCGGGTCCCTGATTGCCCTATCATAGAAGTTTAATAGTGCATTTTACTCGTCATTCCACGTGCTTTAAGATGCCGCCTAGCCCAGTACGCTATCTGAAATTGGAGCGACGTAAATTGAACAAATGTGATAGAATTTTGCTGAATTCTTAAATTAACCATAATATAAAATGATGTAATCGGGTCTCTGTTCGCCCTACCCAAGAAGTTTAATAGTGCATTTTACTCGTCAATTCATGCGCTTTGCGATGCCGCTTAGCCCAATGAGCTATCTGAAATAGGAGCTACGTAAGTTGAACAAATGTCACAGAATTACGCTGAATTCTTATATTAACCGTAATATAAAATGATCTAATCGGGTCTCTGTTTGCCTTATCCTAGAAGTTTAATAGTGCATTTTACTCGCCATTTCTTGCGCTTTGAGATGCCGCTTAGCCCAGTACGCTATCTGAAATAGGAGCGATGTAAATTGAACAAATGTGATAGAATTTCGCTGAATTCTTATATTAACCAAAATATAAAATGATCTAATCGGGTCCCTGATTGCCCTATCATAGAAGTTTAATAGTGCATTTTACTCGTCATTTCATGCGCTTTGAGATGCCGCATAGCCCAATACGCTATCTGAAATAGGAGCGACGTAAATTGAACAAATGTGATAGAATTTCGCTGAATTCTTATATTAACCGTAATATAAAATGATCCAATCGGGTCTCTGTTTGCATTACCCTAGAAGTTTAATAGTGCATTTTACTCGCCCTTTCGTGCGCTTCGAGATGCCGCTTAGCCCAATACGCTATCTGAAATAGGAGCGACGTAAATTGAACAAATTTGATAGAATTTCGCTGGATTCTTATATTAACCAAAATATAAAATGATCTAATCGGGTCTCTGATTACACTATCATAGAAGTTTAAGAGTGCATTTTGCTCGCCATTCCACGCGCTTTAAGATGCCGCCTAGCCCAGTACGCTATCTGAAATAGGAGCGACGTAAATTGAACAAATGTGATAGAATTTCGCTGAATTCTTATATTAACCAAAATATAAAATGATCTAATCGGGTCTCTGATTGCCCTATCATAGAAGTGTAATAGTGCATTTTGCTCGCCATTCCACGCGCTTTAAGATGCCGCCTAGCCCAGTACGCTATCTGAAATAGGAGCGACGTAAATTGAACAAATGTGATAGAATTTTGCTGAATCCTTAAATTAACCATAATATAAAATGATCTAATCGGATCTCTGATTGCCCTACCCTAGAAGTTTAATAGCGGATTTTACTCAGCATTTCATGCGCTTTGAGATGCCGCTTATCCCAATACGCTATCTGAAATAGGAGCGACGTAAATTAAACAAATGTGATAGAGTTTCGCTGAATTCTTATATTAACCAAAATATAAAATGATCTAATCGGGTCTCTGATTGCCCTATCATAGAAGTTTAATAGTGCATTTTACTCACCATTCCTCGCGCTTTAAGATGCCCCCTATCCGGGTACGCTATCTGAAATAGGAGCGACGTAAATTGAACAAATGTGATAGAATTTCGCTGAATTCTTAAATTAACCATAATATAAAAGGATCTAATGGGGTCTCTGTTTGCCCTACCCTAGAAGTTTAATAGTGCATTTTACTCGCCACTTCTTGCGCTTTGAGATGCCGCTTAGCCCAATACGCTATCTGAAATAGGAGCGACGTAAATTCAACAAATGTGATAGAATTTCGCTGAATTCTTATATTAACCAAAATATAAAATGATCTAATCGGGTCTCTGATTGCCCTATCATAGAAGTTTAAGAGTGCATTTTGCTCGCCATTCCACGCGCTTTAAGATGCCGCCTAGCCCAGTACGCTATCTGAAATAGGAGCGACGTAAGTTGAACAAATGTGATAGAATAACGCTGAATTCTTATATTAACCGTAATATGAAATGGTCTAATCGGGTCTCTGATTGCCCTACCCTAGAAGTTTAATAGCGCATTTTACTCGGCATTTCATGCGCTTTGAGATGCCGCTTATCCCTATACGCTATCTGAAATAGGAGCGACGTAAATTAAACAAATGTGATAGAATTTCGCTGAATTCTTATATTAACCAAAATATAAAATGATCTAATCGGGTCTCTGATTGCCCTATCATAGAAGTTTAATAGTGCATTTTACTCGCCATTCCTCGCGCTTTAAGATGCCGCCTATCCGTGTACGCTATCTGAAATAGGAGCGACGTAAATTGGACAAATGTGACAGAATTTTTCTGAATTCTTAAATTAAACATAATATGAAATGACTTAATCGGGTCTCTGTTTGCCCTACCCTAGAAGTTTAATAGTGCATTTTACTCGCCATTTCTTGCGCTTTGAGATGCCGCTTAGCCCAATACGCTATCTGAAATATCAGAAACGTAAATTGAACAAATGTGAGAGAATTTCGCTTAATTCTTAAATTAACCTTAATGTAAAATGATCTAATCGGGTGTTTGTTCGCCCTACCCTAGAAGTTTAATAGTGCATTTTACTCGCCACTTCATGCGCTTTGAGATGCCGCTTAGCCCAATAAGCTATCTGAAATAGGAGCGACGTAAATTGAACAAATGTGATAGAATTTCGCTGAATTCTTATATTAACCAAAATATAAAATGATCTAATCGGGTCCCTGATTGCCCTATCATAGAAGTTTAATAGTGCATTTTACTCGTCATTCCACGTGCTTTAAGATGCCGCCTAGCCCAGTACGCTATCTGAAATTGGAGCGACGTAAATTGAACAAATGTGATAGAATTTTGCTGAATTCTTAAATTAACCATAATATAAAATGATGTAATCGGGTCTCTGTTCGCCCTACCCAAGAAGTTTAATAGTGCATTTTACTCGTCAATTCATGCGCTTTGCGATGCCGCTTAGCCCAATGAGCTATCTGAAATAGGAGCTACGTAAGTTGAACAAATGTCACAGAATTACGCTGAATTCTTATATTAACCGTAATATAAAATGATCTAATCGGGTCTCTGTTTGCCTTATCCTAGAAGTTTAATAGTGCATTTTACTCGCCATTTCTTGCGCTTTGAGATGCCGCTTAGCCCAGTACGCTATCTGAAATAGGAGCGATGTAAATTGAACAAATGTGATAGAATTTCGCTGAATTCTTATATTAACCAAAATATAAAATGATCTAATCGGGTCCCTGATTGCCCTATCATAGAAGTTTAATAGTGCATTTTACTCGTCATTCCACGCGCTTTAAGATGCCGCCTAGCCCAGTACGCTATCTGAAATTGGAGCGACGTAAATTGAACAAATGTGATAGAATTTTGCTGAATTCTTAAATTAACCATAATATAAAATGATGTAATCGGGTCTCTGTTCGCCCTACCCAAGAAGTTTAATAGTGCATTTTACTCGTCAATTCATGCGCTTTGCGATGCCGCTTAGCCCAATGAGCTATCTGAAATAGGAGCGACGTAAATTGAACAAATGTGATAGAATTTCGCTGAATTCTTATATTAACCAAAATATAAAATGATCTAATCGGGTCTCTGATTGCCCTATCATAGAAGTTTAACAGTGCATTTTACTCGCCATTCCACGCGCTTTAAGTTGCCGCCTAGCCCAGCACGCTATCTGAAATAGGAGCTACGTAAGTTGAACAAATGTCACAGAATTACGCTGAATTCTTATATTAACCGTAATATAAAATGATCTAATCGGGTCTCTGTTTGCCTTATCCTAGAAGTTTAATAGTGCATTTTACTCGCCATTTCTTGCGCTTTGAGATGCCGCTTAGCCCAGTACGCTATCTGAAATAGGAGCGATGTAAATTGAACAAATGTGATAGAATTTCGATGAATTCTTTTATTAACCAAAATATAAAATGATCTAATCGGGTCTCTGATTGCCCTGCCCTAGAAGTTTAATAGTGTATTTTACTCGCCATTTCATGCGCTTTGAGATGCGGCTCAGCCCAATACGCTATCTGAAATAGGAGCGACGTAAATTGAACAAATGTGATAGAATTTCCCCGAAATGTTATAGTAAACAAAATATAAAATGATCTATTCGGAACTCTCACTGCCCTATCATAGAAGCTTAGAAGTGCATTTTACTCGCCCTTCCACGCGCTTTAAGATGCCGCCTAGCCCAGTACGCTATCTGAAATAGGAGCGGCGTTAGTTGAACATATGTGATAGAATTACGCTGAATTCTTATATTAACCGTAATATAAAATGATCTATTCGGGTGTCTGTTCGCCCTACCCTAGAAGTTTAATAGTGCATTTCACTCGCCATCCCATGCGCTTTGAGATGCCGCTTAGCCCAATACGCTATCTGAAATAGGAGCGACGTAAATTGAACAAATGTGATAGAATTTCGCTGAATTCTTATGTTAACCGTAATATAAAATGATCTAATCGGGTCTCTGATTGCCCTACCCTAGAAGTTTAATAGTGCATTTTACTCACCATTCCACGCGCTTTAAGTTGCCGCCTAGCCCAGTACGCTATCTGAAATAGGAGCTACGTAAGTTGAACAAATGTCACAGAATTACGCTGCATTCTTATATTAACCGTAATATAAAATGATCTAATCGGGTCTCTGTTTGCCCTACCCTAGAAGTTTAATAGTGCATTTTACTCGCCAATTCTTGCGCTTTGAGATGCCGCTTAGCACAAGTCGCTATCTGAAATAGGAGCGATGTAAATTGAACAAATGTGATAGAATTTCGGTGAATTCTTATATTAACCTTAATGTAAAATGATCTAATCGAGTCGTTGTTCGCCCTACCCTAGAAGTTTAATAGTGCATTTTACTCGCCACTTCATGCGCTTTGAGATGCCGCATAGCCCAATACGCTATCTGAAATAGGAGCGACGTAAATTGAACAAATGTGATAGAATTTCGCTGAATTCTTATATTAACCGTAATATAAAATGATCCAATCGGGTCTCTGTTTGCATTACCCTAGAAGTTTAATAGTGCATTTTACTCGCCCTTTCGTGCGCTTCGAGATGCCGCTTAGCCCAATACGCTATCTGAAATAGGAGCGACGTAAATTGAACAAATTTGATAGAATTTCGCTGGATTCTTATATTAACCAAAATATAAAATGATCTAATCGGGTCTCTGATTACACTATCATAGAAGTTTAAGAGTGCATTTTGCTCGCCATTCCACGCGCTTTAAGATGCCGCCTAGCCCAGTACGCTATCTGAAATAGGAGCGACGTAAATTGAACAAATGCGATAGAATTTTGCTGAATCCTTAAATTAACCATAATATAAAATGATCTAATCGGATCTCTGATTGCCCTACCCTAGAAGTTTAATAGCGGATTTTACTCAGCATTTCATGCGCTTTGAGATGCCGCTTATCCCAATACGCTATCTGAAATAGGAGCGACGTAAATTAAACAAATGTGATAGAGTTTCGCTGAATTCTTATATTAACCAAAATATAAAATGATCTAATCGGGTCTCTGATTGCCCTATCATAGAAGTTTAATAGTGCATTTTACTCACCATTCCTCGCGCTTTAAGATGCCCCCTATCCGGGTACGCTATCTGAAATAGGAGCGACGTAAATTGAACAAATGTGATAGAATTTCGCTGAATTCTTAAATTAACCATAATATAAAAGGATCTAATGGGGTCTCTGTTTGCCCTACCCTAGAAGTTTAATAGTGCATTTTACTCGCCACTTCTTGCGCTTTGAGATGCCGCTTAGCCCAATACGCTATCTGAAATAGGAGCGACGTAAATTCAACAAATGTGATAGAATTTCGCTGAATTCTTATATTAACCAAAATATAAAATGATCTAATCGGGTCTCTGATTGCCCTATCATAGAAGTTTAAGAGTGCATTTTGCTCGCCATTCCACGCGCTTTAAGATGCCGCCTAGCCCAGTACGCTATCTGAAATAGGAGCGACGTAAGTTGAACAAATGTGATAGAATAACGCTGAATTCTTATATTAACCGTAATATGAAATGGTCTAATCGGGTCTCTGATTGCCCTACCCTAGAAGTTTAATAGCGCATTTTACTCGGCATTTCATGCGCTTTGAGATGCCGCTTATCCCTATACGCTATCTGAAATAGGAGCGACGTAAATTAAACAAATGTGATAGAATTTCGCTGAATTCTTATATTAACCAAAATATAAAATGATCTAATCGGGTCTCTGATTGCCCTATCATAGAAGTTTAATAGTGCATTTTACTCGCCATTCCTCGCGCTTTAAGATGCCGCCTATCCGTGTACGCTATCTGAAATAGGAGCGACGTAAATTGGACAAATGTGACAGAATTTTTCTGAATTCTTAAATTAAACATAATATGAAATGACTTAATCGGGTCTCTGTTTGCCCTACCCTAGAAGTTTAATAGTGCATTTTACTCGCCATTTCTTGCGCTTTGAGATGCCGCTTAGCCCAATACGCTATCTGAAATATCAGAAACGTAAATTGAACAAATGTGAGAGAATTTCGCTTAATTCTTAAATTAACCTTAATGTAAAATGATCTAATCGGGTGTTTGTTCGCCCTACCCAAGAAGTTTAATAGTGCATTTCACTCGCCATTTCATGCGCTTTGAGATGCCTCTTAGCCCAATACGCTATCTGAAATAGGAGCGACGTAAATTGAACAAATGTGATAGAATTTCGCTGAATTCTTATATTAACCAAAATATAAAATGATCTAATCGGGTCTCTGATTGCCCTATCATAGAAGTTTAACAGTGCATTTTACTCGCCATTCCACGCGCTTTAAGATGCCGCCTAGCCCAGTACGCTATCTGAAATAGGAGCTACGTAAGTTGAACGAATGTGACAGAATTACGCCTGATTTCTTATATTAACCGTAATATAAAATGATCTAATCGGGTCTCTGTTTGCCTTATCCTAGAAGTTTAATAGTGCATTTTACTCGCCATTTCATGCGCTTTGAGATGCCTCTTAGCCCAATACGCTATCTGAAATAGGAGCGACGTAAATTGAACAAATGTGATAGAATTTCGCTGAATTCTTATATTAACCAAAATATAAAATGATCTATTCCGGTCTCTGTTTGCCCTACCCTAGAAGTTGAATAGTGCATTGTACGAGCCATTTCTTGCGCTTTGAGATGCAGCTTAGCCCAATACGCTATCTGAAATAGGAGCGACGTAAATTGAACAAATGTGATAGAATTTCGCTGAATTCTTATTTTAACCTTAATGTAAAATGATCTAATCGGGTCTTTGTTCGCCCTACCCTAGAAGTTTAATAGTGCATTTCACTCGTCATTTCATGCGCTTTGAGTTGCCGCTTAGCCCAATAAGCTATCTGAAATAGGAGCGACGTAAATTGAACAAATGTGATAGAACTTCGCTGAATTCTTATATTAACCGTAATATAAAATGTTCTTATCGGGTCTCTGATTGCCCCACCCTAGAAGTTTAATAGTGCATTTTACTCGCCCTTTCGTGCGCTTTGAGATGCCGCTTAGCCCAATACGCTATCTGAAATAGGAGCGACGTAAATTGAACAAATGTGATAGAATTTCGCTGGATTCTTATATTAACCAAAATATAAAATGATCTAATCGGGTCTCTGATTGCCCTATCATAGAAGTTTAATAGTGCATTTTACTCGCCATTCCACGCGGTTTAAGTTGCCGCCTAGCCCAGTACGCTATCTGAAATAGGAGCTACGTAACTTGAACAAATGTGACAGAATTACGCTGAATTCTTATATTAACCGTAATATAAAATGATCTAATCGGGTCTCTGTTTGCCTTATCCTAGAAGTTTAATAGTGCATTTTACTCGCCATTTCATGCGCTTTGAGATGCCGCTTAGCCCAATAAGCTATCTGAAATAGGAGCGATGTAACTTGAACAAATGTGATAGAATTTCGCTGAATTCTAAAATGAACCATAATATGAAATGACCTAATCGGGTCTCTGTTTGCCCTACCCTAGAAGTTTAATAGAGCATTTTACTCGTCATTTCATGCGCTTTGAGATGCCGCCTAGCCCAGTACGCTATCTGAAATAGGAGCGACGTAAATTGAACAAATGTGATAGAATTTCGCTGAATTCTTTTATTTACCATAATGTTAAATGATCTAATCGGGCCTCTGTTCGCCCTAGCGTAGAAGCTTAATAGTGCATTTTATTCGTCATTTCATGCGCTTTGAGATGCCGCTTATCCCAATACGCTATCTGTAATAGGAGCGACGCAAATTGAACAAATGCGATAGAATATCGCTGAATTCTTCTATTAACCATAATATAAAATGATGTAATCGGGTCTCTGTTCGCCCTACCCAAGAAGTTTAATAGTGCATTTCTCTCGTCATTTCATGCGCTTTGAGATGCCGCTTAGCCCAATAGCTATCTGAAATAGGAGCGACGTAAATTGATCAAATGTGATAGAATTTCCCTGAAATCTTATATTAAACAAAATATAAAATGACCTAAACGGGACTCTGATTGCCCTATCATAGAAGTTTAGTAGTTCATTTTACTCGCCCTTCCACGCGCTTTAAGATGCCGCCTAGCCCAGTACACTATCTGAAATAGGAGCGACGCATGTTGAACAAATGTGATAGAATTACGCTGAATTCTTATATTAACCGTAATATAAAATGATCTAATCGGGTCTCTGTTTGCCCTACCCTAGAAGTTTAATAGTGCATTTTACTCGCCATTTCTTGCGCTTTGAGATGCCGCTTAGCCCAATACGCTATCTGAAATAGGAGCGACGTAAATTGAACAAATGTGATAGAATTTCGCTGAATTCTTATATTAACCAAACTATAAAATGATCTAATCGGGTCTCTGATTGCCCTATCATAGAAGTTTAAGAGTGCATTTTGCTCGCCATTCCACGCGCTTTAAGATGCCGCCTAGCCCAGTACGCTATCTGAAATAGGAGCGACGTAAGTTGAACAAATGTGATAGAATAACGCTGAATTCTTATATTAACCGTAATATGAAATGGTCTAATCGGGTCTCCGTTTGCCTTATCCTAGAAGTTTAAATAGTGCATTTTACTGGCCATTTCATGCGCATTGAGATGCCGCTTAGCCCAATACGCTATCTGAAATAGGAGCGATGTAAATTGAACAAATGTGATAGAATTTCGCTGAATTCTTAAATTAACCATAATATAAAATGATCTAATCGGGTCTCTGATTGCCCTATCATAGAAGTTTAATAGTGCATTTTACTCGCCATTCCTCGCGCTTTAAGATGCCGCCTATCCGGGTACGCTATCTGAAATAGGAGCCGCGTAAATTGAACAAATGTGATAGAATTTTTCTGAATTCTTAAATTAACCATAATATGAAATGTCCTAATCGGGTCTCTGTTTGCCCTACCCTAGATGTTTAATAGTGCATTTTACTCACCATTTCTTGCGCTTTGAGATGCCGCTTAGCCCAATACGCTATCTGAAATAGGAGCGACGTAAATTGTACAAATGTGATATAATTTCGCTGAATTCTTAAGTTAACCATAATATAAAATGATCTAATCGGGTCTCTGATTGCCCTATCATAGAAGATTAATAGTGCATTTTCCTCGCCATTCCACGCGCTTTAAGATGCCGCCCAGCCTAGTATGCTATCTGAAATACGAACGACGTAAATTGAACAAATGTGATAGAATTTTGCTGAATTCTTAAATTAACCATAATATGAAATGTCCTAATCGGGTCTCTGTTTGCCCTACCCTAGAAGTTTAATAGTGCATTTTACTCGCCATTTCATGCGCTTTGAGATGCCGCTTAGCCCAATACGCTATCTGAAATAGGAGCGACGTAAATTGAACAAATGTGATAGAATTTCGCTGAATTCTTAAATTAACCATAATATAAAATGATCTAATCGGGTCTCTGTTCGCCCTGCCCTAGAAGTTTAATAGTGCATTTTACTCGACATTTCATGCGCTTTGAAATGCCGCTTAGCCCATTACGCTATCTGAAATAGGAGCGACGTAAAATGAACAAATGTGATAGGATTTCGCTGAATTCTTAAATTAACCATAATATAAAATGATCTAATCGGGTCTCTATGTGCCCAACCCTAGAAGCTTATAGTGCATTTTACTCGCCATTTCTTGCGCTTTGAGATGCCGCTTAGCCCAATACGCTATCTGAAATATCAGCGACGTAAATTGAACAAATGTGATAGAATTACGCTGAATTCTCATATTAACCGTAATATAAAATGATGTGATCGGGTCTCTGTTTGCCCTATCCTAGAAGTTTAGTAGTGCATTTCACTCGTCATTTCATGCGCTTTGAGATGCCGCTTAGCCCAATAAGCTATCTGAAATAGGAGCGACGTAAATTATAACAAATGTGATAGAATTTTTCTGAATTCTTAAATAAACCATAATATGAAATGATGTAATCGGGTTTCTGTTTGCCCTACCCTAGAAGTTTAACAGTGCATTTTGCTCGCCATTTCATGTGCTTTGAGATGCCGCTTAGCCCAATACGCTATCTGAAATAGGAGCGACGTAAATTGAACAAACGTGATAGGATTTCCCTGAATTCTTATATTAACCTTAATGTAAAATGATCTAATCGGTTCTCTGTTCGCCCTACCCTAGAAGTTTAATAGTGCATTTTACTCGACATTTCATGCGCTTTGAGATGTCTCTTAGCCCAATACGCTATCTGAAATAGGAGCGACGTAAATTGAACAAGTGTGATAGAATTTCGTTGAATTCTTAAATTAACCATAATATAAAATGATCTAATCGGGTCTCTGATTGCCCTATCATAGAAGTTTAATAGTGCATTTTACTCACCATTCCTCGCGCTTTAAGATGCCGCCTATCCGGGTACGCTATCTGAAATAGGAGCGACGTAAATTGAACAAATATGATAGAATTTTTCTGAATTCTTAAATTAACCATAATATGAAATGTCCTAATCGGGTCTCTGTTTGCCCTACCCTAGTAGTTTAATAGTGCATTTGACTCGCCATTTCTTGCGCTTTGAGATGCCGCTTAGCCCAATACGCTATCTGACATATCAGCGACGTAAATTGAACAAATGTGAGAGAATTTCGCTGAATTCTTAAATTAACCATAATATAAAATGATCTAATGGGGTCTCTGTTTGCCCTACCCTAGAAGTTTAATAGTGCATTTTACTCGCAATTTCTTGCGCTTTGAGATGCCGCTTAGCACAAGTCGCTATCTGAAATAGGAGCGATGTAAATTGAACAAATGTGATAGAATTTCGCTGAATTCTTATATTAACCTTAATGTAAAATGATCTAATCGGGTGTTTGTTCGCCCTACCCAAGAAGTTTAATAGTGCATTTCACTCGCCATTTCATGCGCTTTGAGATGCCTCTTAGCCCAATACGCTATCTGAAATAGGAGCGACGTAAATTGAACAAATGTGATAGAATTTCGCTGAATTCTTATATTAACCAAAATATAAAATGATCTAATCGGGTCTCTGATTGCCCTATCATAGAAGTTTAACAGTGCATTTTACTCGCCATTCCACGCGCTTTAAGATGCCGCCTAGCCCAGTACGCTATCTGAAATAGGAGCTACGTAAGTTGAACGAATGTGACAGAATTACGCTGATTTCTTATATTAACCGTAATATAAAATGATCTAATCGGGTCTCTGTTTGCCTTATCCTAGAAGTTTAATAGTGCATTTTACTCGCCATTTCATGCGCTTTGAGATGCCTCTTAGCCCAATACGCTATCTGAAATAGGAGCGACGTAAATTGAACAAATGTGATAGAATTTCGCTGAATTCTTATATTAACCAAAATATAAAATGATCTAATCCGGTCTCTGTTTGCCCTACCCTAGAAGTTGAATAGTGCATTGTACGAGCCATTTCTTGCGCTTTGAGATGCAGCTTAGCCCAATACGCTATCTGAAATAGGAGCGACGTAAATTGAACAAATGTGATAGAATTTCGCTGAATTCGTATATTAACCTTAATGTAAAATGATCTAATCGGGTCTTTGTTCGCCCTACCCTAGAAGTTCAATAGTGCATTTTACTCGTCATTTCATGCGCTTTGAGTTGCCGCTTAGCCCAATAAGCTATCTGAAATAGGAGCGACGTAAATTGAACAAATGTGATAGAACTTCGCTGAATTCTTATATTAACCGTAATATAAAATGTTCTTATCGGGTCTCTGATTGCCCCACCCTAGAAGTTTAATAGTGCGTTTTACTCGCCCTTTCGTGCGCTTTGAGATGCCGCTTAGCCCAATACGCTATCTGAAATAGGAGCGACGTAAATTGAACAAATGTGATAGAATTTCGCTGGATTCTTATATTAACCAAAATATAAAATGATCTAATCGGGTCTCTGATTGCCCTATCATAGAAGTTTAATAGTGCATTTTACTCGCCATTCCACGCGGTTTAAGTTGCCGCCTAGCCCAGTACGCTATCTGAAATAGGAGCTACGTAACTTGAACAAATGTGACAGAATTACGCTGAATTCTTATATTAACCGTAATATAAAATGATCTAATCGGGTCTCTGTTTGCCTTATCCTAGAAGTTTAATAGTGCATTTTACTCGCCATTTCATGCGCTTTGAGATGCCGCTTAGCCCAATAAGCTATCTGAAATAGGAGCGATGTAACTTGAACAAATGTGATAGAATTTCGCTGAATTCTAAAATGAACCATAATATGAAATGACCTAATCGGGTCTCTGTTTGCCCTACCCTAGAAGTTTAATAGAGCATTTTACTCGTCATTTCATGCGCTTTGAGATGCCGCCTAGCCCAGTACGCTATCTGAAATAGGAGCGACGTAAATTGAACAAATGTGATAGAATTTCGCTGAATTCTTTTATTTACCATAATGTTAAATGATCTAATCGGGCCTCTGTTCGCCCTAGCGTAGAAGCTTAATAGTGCATTTTATTCGTCATTTCATGCGCTTTGAGATGCCGCTTATCCCAATACGCTATCTGTAATAGGAGCGACGCAAATTGAACAAATGCGATAGAATATCGCTGAATTCTTCTATTAACCATAATATAAAATGATGTAATCGGGTCTCTGTTCGCCCTACCCAAGAAGTTTAATAGTGCATTTCTCTCGTCATTTCATGCGTTTTGAGATGCCGCTTAGCCCAATAGCTATCTGAAATAGGAGCGACGTAAATTGAACAAATGTGATAGAATTTCCCTGAAATCTTATATTAAACAAAATATAAAATGACCTAAACGGGACTCTGATTGCCCTATCATAGAAGTTTAGTAGTTCATTTTACTCGCCCTTCCACGCGCTTTAAGATGCCGCCTAGCCCAGTACACTATCTGAAATAGGAGCGACGCATGTTGAACAAATGTGATAGAATTACGCTGAATTCTTATATTAACCGTAATATAAAATGATCTAATCGGGTCTCTGTTTGCCCTACCCTAGAAGTTTAATAGTGCATTTTACTCGCCATTTCTTGCGCTTTGAGATGCCGCTTAGCCCAATACGCTATCTGAAATAGGAGCGACGTAAATTGAACAAATGTGATAGAATTTCGCTGAATTCTTATATTAACCAAACTATAAAATGATCTAATCGGGTCTCTGATTGCCCTATCATAGAAGTTTAAGAGTGCATTTTGCTCGCCATTCCACGCGCTTTAAGATGCCGCCTAGCCCAGTACGCTATCTGAAATAGGAGCGACGTAAGTTGAACAAATGTGATAGAATAACGCTGAATTCTTATATTAACCGTAATATGAAATGGTCTAATCGGGTCTCCGTTTGCCTTATCCTAGAAGTTTAATAGTGCATTTTACTGGCCATTTCATGCGCATTGAGATGCCGCTTAGCCCAATACGCTATCTGAAATAGGAGCGATGTAAATTGAACAAATGTGATAGAATTTCGCTGAATTCATAAATTAACCATAATATAAAATGATCTAATCGGGTCTCTGATTGCCCTATCATAGAAGTTTAATAGTGCATTTTACTCGCCATTCCTCGCGCTTTAAGATGCCGCCTATCCGGGTACGCTATCTGAAATAGGAGCCGCGTAAATTGAACAAATGTGATAGAATTTTTCTGAATTCTTAAATTAACCATAATATGAAATGTCCTAATCGGGTCTCTGTTTGCCCTACCCTAGATGTTTAATAGTGCATTTTACTCACCATTTCTTGCGCTTTGAGATGCCGCTTAGCCCAATACGCTATCTGAAATAGGAGCGATGTAAATTGTACAAATGTGATATAATTTCGCTGAATTCTTAAGTTAACCATAATATAAAATGATCTAATCGGGTCTCTGATTGCCCTATCATAGAAGATTAATAGTGCATTTTCCTCGCCATTCCACGCGCTTTAAGATGCCGCCCAGCCTAGTATGCTATCTGAAATACGAACGACGTAAATTGAACAAATGTGATAGAATTTTGCTGAATTCTTAAATTAACCATAATATGAAATGTCCTAATCGGGTCTCTGTTTGCCCTACCCTAGAAGTTTAATAGTGCATTTTACTCGCCATTTCATGCGCTTTGAGATGCCGCTTAGCCCAATACGCTATCTGAAATAGGAGCGACGTAAATTGAACAAATGTGATAGAATTTCGCTGAATTCTTAAATTAACCATAATATAAAATGATCTAATCGGGTCTCTGTTCGCCCTGCCCTAGAAGTTTAATAGTGCATTTTACTCGACATTTCATGCGCTTTGAAATGCCGCTTAGCCCATTACGCTATCTGAAATAGGAGCGACGTAAAATGAACAAATGTGATAGGATTTCGCTGAATTCTTAAATTAACCATAATATAAAATGATCTAATCGGGTCTCTATGTGCCCAACCCTAGAAGCTTAATAGTGCATTTTACTCGCCATTTCTTGCGCTTTGAGATGCCGCTTAGCCCAATACGCTATCTGAAATATCAGCGACGTAAATTGAACAAATGTGATAGAATTACGCTGCATTCTCATATTAACCGTAATATAAAATGATGTGATCGGGTCTCTGTTTGCCCTATCCTAGAAGTTTAGTAGTGCATTTCACTCGTCATTTCATGCGCTTTGAGATGCCGCTTAGCCCAATAAGCTATCTGAAATAGGAGCGACGTAAATTATAACAAATGTGATAGAATTTTTCTGAATTCTTAAATAAACCATAATATGAAATGATGTAATCGGGTTTCTGTTTGCCCTACCCTAGAAGTTTAACAGTGCATTTTGCTCGCCATTTCATGTGCTTTGAGATGCCGCTTAGCCCAATACGCTATCTGAAATAGGAGCGACGTAAATTGAACAAATGTGATAGGATTTCCCTGAATTCTTATATTAACCTTAATGTAAAATGATCTAATCGGTTCTCTGTTCGCCCTACCCTAGAAGTTTAATAGTGCATTTTACTCGACATTTCATGCGCTTTGAGATGCCTCTTAGCCCAATACGCTATCTGAAATAGGAGCGACGTAAATTGAACAAGTGTGATAGAATTTCGTTGAATTCTTAAATTAACCATAATATAAAATGATCTAATCGGGTCTCTGATTGCCCTATCATAGAAGTTTAATAGTGCATTTTACTCACCATTCCTCGCGCTTTAAGATGCCGCCTATCCGGGTACGCTATCTGAAATAGGAGCGACGTAAATTGAACAAATGTGATAGAATTTTTCTGAATTCTTAAATTAACCATAATATGAAATGTCCTAATCGGGTCTCTGTTTGCCCTACCCTAGTAGTTTAATAGTGCATTTGACTCGCCATTTCTTGCGCTTTGAGATGCCGCTTAGCCCAATACGCTATCTGACATATCAGCGACGTAAATTGAACAAATGTGAGAGAATTTCGCTGAATTCTTAAATTAACCATAATATAAAATGATCTAATGGGGTCTCTGTTTGCCCTACCCTAGAAGTTTAATAGTGCATTTTACTCGCAATTTCTTGCGCTTTGAGATGCCGCTTAGCACAATACGCTATCTGAAATAGGAGCGATGTAAATTGAACAAATGTGATAGAATTTCGCTGAATTCTTATATTAACCTTAATGTAAAATGATCTAATCGGGTGTTTGTTCGCCCTACCCAAGAAGTTTAATAGTGCATTTCACTCGCCATTTCATGCGCTTTGAGATGCCTCTTAGCCCAATACGCTATCTGAAATAGGAGCGACGTAAATTGAACAAATGTGATAGAATTTCGCTGAATTCTTATATTAACCTTAATGTAAAATGATCTAATCGGGTCTCTGATTGCCCTATCATAGAAGTTTAACAGTGCATTTTACTCGCCATTCCACGCGCTTTAAGATGCCGCCTAGCCCAGTACGCTATCTGAAATAGGAGCTACGTAAGTTGAACGAATGTGACAGAATTACGCTGATTTCTTATATTAACCGTAATATAAAATGATCTAATCGGGTCTCTGTTTGCCTTATCCTAGAAGTCTAATAGTGCATTTTACTCGCCATTTCATGCGCTTTGAGATGCCTCTTAGCCCAATACGCTATCTGAAATAGGAGCGACGTAAATTGAACAAATGTGATAGAATTTCGCTGAATTCTTATATTAACCAAAATATAAAATGATCTAATCCGGTCTCTGTTTGCCCTACCCTAGAAGTTGAATAGTGCATTGTACGAGCCATTTCTTGCGCTTTGAGATGCAGCTTAGCCCAATACGCTATCTGAAATAGGAGCGACGTAAATTGAACAAATGTGATAGAATTTCGCTGAATTCTTATTTTAACCTTAATGTAAAATGATCTAATCGGGTCTTTGTTCGCCCTACCCTAGAAGTTCAACAGTGCATTTCACTCGTCATTTCATGCGCTTTGAGTTGCCGCTTAGCCCAATAAGCTATCTGAAATAGGAGCGACGTAAATTGAACAAATGTGATAGAACTTCGCTGAATTCTTATATTAACCGTAATATAAAATGTTCTTATCGGGTCTCTGATTGCCCCACCCTAGAAGTTTAATAGTGCATTTTACTCGCCCTTTCGTGCGCTTTGAGATGCCGCTTAGCCCAATACGCTATCTGAAATAGGAGCGACGTAAATTGAACAAATGTGATAGAATTTCGCTGGATTCTTATATTAACCAAAATATAAAATGATCTAATCGGGTCTCTGATTGCCCTATCATAGAAGTTTAATAGTGCATTTTACTCGCCATTCCACGCGGTTTAAGTTGCCGCCTAGCCCAGTACGCTATCTGAAATAGGAGCTACGTAACTTGAACAAATGTGACAGAATTACGCTGAATTCTTATATTAACCGTAATATAAAATGATCTAATCGGGTCTCTGTTTGCCTTATCCTAGAAGTTTAATAGTGCATTTTACTCGCCATTTCATGCGCTTTGAGATGCCGCTTAGCCCAATAAGCTATCTGAAATAGGAGCGATGTAACTTGAACAAATGTGATAGAATTTCGCTAAATTCTAAAATGAACCATAATATGAAATGACCTAATCGGGTCTCTGTTTGCACTACCCTAGAAGTTTAATAGAGCATTTTACTCGTCATTTCATGCGCTTTGAGATGCCGCCTAGCCCAGTACGCTATCTGAAATAGGAGCGACGTAAATTGAACAAATGTGATAGAATTTCGCTGAATTCTTTTATTTACCATAATGTTAAATGATCTAATCGGGCCTCTGTTCGCCCTAGCGTAGAAGCTTAATAGTGCATTTTATTCGTCATTTCATGCGCTTTGAGATGCCGCTTATCCCAATACGCTATCTGTAATAGGAGCGACGCAAATTGAACAAATGCGATAGAATATCGCTGAATTCTTCTATTAACCATAATATAAAATGATGTAATCGGGTCTCTGTTCGCCCTACCCAAGAAGTTTAATAGTGCATTTCTCTCGTCATTTCATGCGCTTTGAGATGCCCGCTTAGCCCAATAGCTATCTGAAATAGGAGCGACGTAAATTGAACAAATGTGATAGAATTTCCCTGAAATCTTATATTAAACAAAATATAAAATGACCTAAACGGGACTCTGATTGCCCTATCATAGAAGTTTAGTAGTTCATTTTACTCGCCCTTCCACGCGCTTTAAGATGCCGCCTAGCCCAGTACACTATCTGAAATAGGAGCGACGCATGTTGAACAAATGTGATAGAATTACGCTGAATTCTTATATTAACCGTAATATAAAATGATCTAATCGGGTCTCTGTTTGCATTACCATAGAAGTTTAATAGTGCATTTTACTCGCCATTTCATGCGCTTTGAGATGCCGCTTAGCCCAATACGCTATCTGCAATAGGATCGACGTAAAATGAACAAATGAGATAGAATTTCGCTGAATTCTTAAATTAACCATAATATAAAGTGATCTAAACTGGTCTCTGTTTGCCCGACCCTAGAAGTTTAATAGTGCATTTTACTCGCCATTTCTTGCGCTTTGAGATGCCGCTTAGCCCAATACGCTATCTGAAATAGGAGCAACGTAAATTGAACAAATGTGATAGAATTTCGCTGAATTCTTAAATTAACCATAATATAAAATGATCTAATGGGGTCTCTGTTTGCCCTACCCTAGAAGTTTAATAGTGCATTTTACTCGCCATTTCTTGCGCTTTGAGATGCCGCTTAGCCCAATACGCTATCTGAAATAGGAGCGACGTAAATTGAACAAATGTGATAGAATTTCGCTGGAATTCTTATATTAACCAAACTATAAAATGATCTAATCGGGTCTCTGATTGCCCTATCATAGAAGTTTAGAGTGCATTTTGCTCGCCATTCCACGCGCTTTTAAGATGCCGCCTAGCCCAGTACGCTATCTGAAATAGGAGCGACGTAAGTTGAACAAATGTGATAGAATAACGCTGAATTCTTATATTAACCGTAATATGAAATGGTCTAATCGGTCCCCGTTTGCCTATCCTAGAAGCTTAATAGTGCATTTTACTGGCCATTTCATGCGCATTGAGATGCCGCTTAGCCCAATACGCTATCTGAAATAGGAGCGATGTAAATTGAACAAATGTGATAGAATTTCGCTGAATTCTTAAATTAACCATAATATAAAATGATCTAATCGGGTCTCTGATTGCCCTATCATAGAAGTTAATAGTGCATTTTACTCGCCATTCCTCGCGCTTTAAGATGCCGCCTATCCGGGTACGCTATCTGAAATAGGAGCCGCGTAAATTGAACAAATGTGATAGAATTTTTCTGAATTCTTAAATTAACCATAATATGAAATGTCCTAATCGGGTCTCTGTTTGCCCTACCCTAGATGTTTAATAGTGCATTTTACTCACCCATTTCTTGCGCTTTGAGATGCCGCTTAGCCCAATACGCTATCTGAAAATAGGAGCGATGTAAATTGAACAAATGTGATATAATTTCGCTGAATTCTTAAGTTAACCATAATATAAAATGATCTAATCGGGTCTCTGATTGCCCTATCATAGAAGATTAATAGTGCATTTTCCTCGCCATTCCACGCGCTTTAAGATGCCGCCCAGCCTAGTATGCTATCTGAAATAGGAACGACGTAAATTGAACACATGTGATAGAATTTCGCTGAATTCTTAAATTAACCATAATATGAAATGTCCTAATCGGGTCTCTGTTTGCCCTACCCTAGAAGTTTAATAGTGGCATTTTACTCGCCATTTCATGCGCTTTGAGATGCCGCTTAGCCCAATACGCTATCTGAAATAGGAGCGACGTAAATTGAACAAATGTGATAGAATTTCGCTGAATTCTTAAATTAACCATAATATAAAATGATCTAATCGGGTCTCTGTTCGCCCTGCCCTAGAAGTTTAATAGTGCATTTTACTCGACATTTCATGCGCTTTGAAATGCCGCTTAGCCCAATACGCTATCTGAAATAGGAGCGACGTAAAATGAACAAATGTGATAGGATTTCGCTGAATTCTTAAATTAACCATAATATAAAATGATCTAATCGGGTCTCTATGTGCCCAACCCTAGAAGCTTAATAGTGCATTTTACTCGCCATTTCTTGCGCTTTGAGATGCCGCTTAGCCCAATACGCTATCTGAAATATCAGCGACGTAAATTGAACAAATGTGATAGAATTACGCTGCATTCTCATATTAACCGTAATATAAAATGATGTGATCGGGTCTCTGTTTGCCCTATCCTAGAAGTTTAGTAGTGCATTTCACTCGACATTTCATGCGCTTTGAGATGCCGCTTAGCCCAATAAGCTATCTGAAATAGGAGCGACGTAAATTATAACAAATGTGATAGAATTTTTCTGAATTCTTAAATAAACCATAATATGAAATGATCTAATCGGGTCTCTGTTTGCCCTACCCTAGAAGTTTAACAGTGCATTTTGCTCGCCATTTCATGTGCTTTGAGATGCCGCTTAGCCCAATACGCTATCTGAAATAGGAGCGACGTAAATTGAACAAACGTGATAGGATTTCCCTGAATTCTTATATTAACCTTAATGTAAAATGATCTAATCGGTTCTCTGTTCGCCCTACCCTAGAAGTTTAATAGTGCATTTTACTCGACATTTCATGCGCTTTGAGATGCCTCTTAGCCCAATACGCTATCTGAAATAGGAGCGACGTAAATTGAACAAGTGTGATAGAATTTCGTTGAATTCTTAAATTAACCATAATATAAATGATCTAATCGGGTCTCTGATTGCCCTATCATAGAAGATTAATAGTGCATTTTCCTCGCCATTCCACGCGCTTTAAGATGCCGGCCAGCCCAGTATGCTATCTGAAATAGGAACGACGTAAATTGAACAAATGTGATAGAATTTTGCTGAATTCTTAAATTAACCATAATATGAAATGTCCTAATCGGGTCTCTGTTTGCCCTACCCTAGAAGTTTAATAGTGCACTTTACTCGCCATTTCATGCGCTTTGAGATGCCGCTTAGCCCAATACGCTATCTGAAATAGGAGCGACGTAAATTGAACAAATGTGATAGAATTTCGCTGAATTCTTAAATTAACCATAATATAAAATGATCTAATCGGGTCTCTGTTCGCCCTGCCCTAGAAGTTTAATAGTGCATTTTACTCGACATTTCATGCGCTTTGAAATGCCGCTTAGCCCAATACGCTATCTGAAATAGGAGCGACGTAAAATGAACAAATGTGATAGGATTTCGCTGAATTCTTAAATTAACCATAATATAAAATGATCTAATCGGGTCTCTATGTGCCCAACCCTAGAAGCTTAATAGTGCATTTTACTCGCGATTTCTTGCGCTTTGAGATGCCGCTTAGCCCAATACGCTATCTGAAATATCAGCGACGTAAATTGAACAAATGTGATAGAATTACGCTGCATTCTCATATTAACCGTAATATAAAATGATGTGATCGGGTCTCTGTTTGCCCTATCCTAGAAGTTTAGTAGTGCATTTCACTCGTCATTTCATGCGCTTTGAGATGCCGCTTAGCCCAATACGCTATCTGAAATAGTAGCGACGTAAATTGAACAAACGTGATAGAATTTCCCTGAATTCTTATATTTACCTTAATGTAAAATGATCTAATCGGTTCTCTGTTCGCCCTACCCTAGAAGTTTAATAGTGCATTGTATTCGACATTTCATGCGCTTTGAGATGCCGCTTAGCCCAGTACGCTATCTGAAATAGGAGCGACGTAAATTGAACAAATGTGATAGAATTTCCTTGAAATCTTATGTTAAACAAAATATAAAATGATCTAATCGGGTCTCTGATTGCCCTATCATGGAAGTTTAGTAGTGCATTTTACTCGCCCTTCCACGCGCTTTAAGATGCCGTCTAGCCCAGTACGCTACCTGAAATAGGAGCGACGTAAGTTGAACGAATGTGATAGAATTACGCTGAATTCTTATATTAACCGTAATATAAAATGATCTAACCGGGTCTCTGTCTTCCTTACCCTAGAAGTTTAGTAGTGCATTGTACTCGCCATTTCATGCGCTTTGAGATGCCGCGTAGCCCAATACGCTATCTGAAATGGGAGCGACGTAAATTGAACAAATGTGATAGAATTTCGCTGAATTCTTAAATTAACCATAATATAAAATGATTTAATCGAGTCAATGTTCGCCCTACCCTAGAAGTTTAATAGTGCATTTCACTCGACATTTCATGCGCTTTGAGATGCCGCTTAGCCCAATAAGCTATCTGAAATAGGAGCGACGTAAATTGAACAAATGTGATAGAATTTCGCTGATTTCTCATATTAACATTAATGTAAGCTGATCTAATCGAGTCTCTGTTCGCCCTACCCTAGAAGTTTAATAGTGCATTTTACTCGACATTCCACGCGCTTTAAGATGCCGCCTAGCCCAGTACGCTATCTGAAATAGGAACGACGTAAATTGAACAAGTGTGATAGAATTTCGTTGAATTCTTAAATTAACCATAATATAAAATGATCAAATCGGGTCTCTGTCTGCCATACCCTAGAAGTTTAATAGTGCATTTTATTCGCCATTTTATGCGCTTTGAGATGCCGCTTAGCCCAATACGCTATCTGAAATATCAGCGACGTAAATTGAACAAATATGATAGAATTACGCTTAATTCTTATATTAACCGTAATATAAAATGATCTAATCGGGTCTCTGTTTGCCTTATCCTAGAGGTTTAGTATTGCATTTTACTCGCCATTTCATGCGCTTTGAGATGCCGCTTATCCAAATACGCTATCTGAAATAGGAGCGACGTAAATTGAACAAATGTGATAGAATTTCGCTGAATTCTTAAATTAACTATAATATAAAATGATCTAATCGGGTCACTGATTGCCCTATCATAGAAGTTTAATAGTGCATTTTACTCGCCATTCCACGCGCTTTAAGTTGCAGCCTAGCCCAGTACGCTATCTCAAATAGGAGCGACGTAAATTGAACAAATGTGATAGAATTTCGTTGAATTCTTAAATTAACCATAATATAAAATGATCAAATCGGGTCTCTGTCTGCCATACCCTAGCAGTTTAATAGTGCATTTTATTCGCCATTTCATGCGCTTTGAGATGCCGCTTAGCCCAATACGCTATCTGAATTATCAGCGACGTAAATTGAACAAATGTGATAGAATTACGCTGCATTCTCATATTAACCGTAATATAAAATGATCTAATCGGGTCTCTGTTCGCCCTACCCTAGAAGTTTAATAGTGCATTTCTCTCGTCATTTCATGCGCTTTGAGATGCCGCTTAGCCCTGTAACCTATCTGAAATAGGAGCGATGTAAATTGAACAAATGTGATAGAATTTCCCTGAAGTCTTATATTAAACAAAATATAAAATGATCTAATCCGGTCTCTGATTGGCCTATCATAGAAGTTATGTAGTGCATTTTACTCGCCATTCCACGCGCTTTCAGATGCCGCCTAGCCCAGTATGCTATCTGAAATAGGAGCGACGTAAGTTGTACAAATGTGATAGAATTTCGCTGAATTCTTATATTAACCGTAATATAAAATGATCTAATCGGGTCTCTGTTTGGCTTATCCTAGAAGTTTAATACTGCATTTTACTCGCCATTTCATGCGCTTTGAAATGCCGCTTAGCCACATACGCTATCTGAAATATCAGCGACGTAAATTGAACAAATGTGATAGAATTTTTCTGAATTCTTAAATAAACCATAATATGAAATGATCTAATCGGGTCTCTGTTTGCCCTACCGTAGAAGTTTAACAGTGCATTTTGCTCGCCATTTCATTCGCTTTGAGATGCCGCTTAGCCCAATACGCTATCTGAAATAGGAGCGAGGTAAATTGAACAAGCGTGATAGGATTTCCCTGAATTCTTATATTAACCTTAATGTAAAATGATCTAATCGGTTCTCTGTTTGCCCTACCCTAGAAGTTTAATAGTGCATTTTACTCGCCATTTCATGCGCTTTGAGATGCCGCTTAGCCCAATACGCTATCTGAAATAGGAGCGATGTAAATTGAACAAATGTGATAGAATTTCCTTGAAATCTTATGTTAAACAAAATATAAAATGATCTAATCGGGTCTCTGATTGCCCTATCATGGAAGTTTAGTTGTGCATTTTACTCGCCCTTCCACGCGCTTTAAGATGCCGTCTAGCCCAGTACGCTACCTGAAATAGGAGCGACGTAAGTTGAACGAATGTGATAGAATTACGCTGAATTCTTATATTAACCGTAATATAAAATGATCTAACCGGGTCTCTGTCTTCCTTACCCTAGAAGTTTAGTAGTGCATTGTACTCGCCATTTCATGCGCTTTGAGATGCCGCGTAGCCCAATACGCTATCTGAAATGGGAGCGACGTAAATTGAACAAATGTGATAGAATTTCGCTGAATTCTTAAATTAACCATAATATAAAATGATCTAATCGAGTCAATGTTCGCCCTACCCTAGAAGTTTAATAGTGCATTTCACTCGACATTTCATGCGCTTTGAGATGCCGCTTAGCCCAATACGCTATCTGAAATAGTAGCGACGTAAATTGAACAAATGTGATAGAATTTCCCTGAATTCTTATATTAACCTTAATGGAAAATGATCTAATCGGGTCTCTGTTCGCCCTACCCTAGAAGTTGAATAGTGCATTTCACTCGCCATTTCATGTGCTTTGAGATGCCGCATAGCCCAGTACGCTATCTGAAATTGGAACGACGTAAATTGAACAAATGTGATAGAATTACGCTGAATTCTTAAATTAACCATAATATAAAATGATCTAATCGGGTCTCTGTTCGCCCTAGCCGAGAAGTTTAATAGTGCATTTTATTCGCCATTTCATGCGCTTTGAGATGCCGCTTAGCCCAATACGCTACCTGGAATTGGAGCGACGTAAATTGAACAAACGTGATAGGATTTCGCTGAAATCTTATATTAACCAAAATATAAAATGATCTAATCGGGTCTCTGATTGCCCTATCATAGAAGGCTAATAGTGCATTTTACTCGCTATTCCACGAGCTTTAAGATGCCGGCTAGCCCAGTAGGCTATCTGAAATAGGAGTGACGTAAATTGAACAAATGTGATAGAATTACTCTTAATTCTTTTATTAACCATAATGTAATATGATCTAATCGGGTCTCTGTTTGCCTTACCCTAGAAGTATAATAGTGCATTTTACTCGCCATTTCATCCGCTTTGAGATGCCGCTTAGCCCAATACGCTATCTGAAATAGGAGCGACGTAAATCGAACAAATGTGATAGAATTTCGTTGAATTCTTAAATTAACCATAATATACAATGATCTAATCGGGTCTCTGTTCGCCCTAGCCTAGACGTTTAATAGTGCATTTTACTCGCCCTTCCACGCGCTTGAAGATGCCGCCTAGCCCAGTACGCTATCTGAAATACGAGCGACGTAAGTTTAACAAATGTGATAGAATTACGCTGAATTCTTATATTAACCGTAATATAAAATGATCTAACCGGGTCCCTGTTTGCCTTACCCTAGAATTTTAATAGTGCATTTTACTCGCCATTTCATGCGCTTTGAGATGCCGTATAGCCCAATACGCTATCTGAAATAGGAGCGACGTAAATTGAACAAATGTAATAGAATTTCCGTGAATTCTTATATTAACCTTAATGTAAAATGATCTGATCGGGTCTCTGTTCGCCTTGCCATACAAGTCTAATGGTGCATTTCACTCGCCATTTCATGCGCTTTGAGATGCCGCTTATCCAAATACGCTATCTGAAATAGGAGCGACGTAAGTTGAACGAATGTGATAGAATTACGCTGAATTCTTATATTAACCGTAATATAAAATGATCTAAACGGGTCTCTGTTTGCCTTACCCTAGAAGTTTAGTAGTGCATTGTACTCGCCATTTCATGCGCTTTGAGATGCCGCGTAGCCCAATACGCTATCTGAAATGGGAGCGACGTAAATCGAACAAATGTGATAGAATTTCGTTGAATTCTTAAATTAACCATAATATACAATGATCTAATCGGGTCTCTGTTCGCCCTAGCCTAGACGTTTAATAGTGCATTTTACTCGCCCTTCCACGCGCTTTAAGATGCCGCCTAGCCCAGGACGCTATCTGAAATACGAGCGACGTAAATTGAACAAATGTAATAGAATTTCCGTGAATTCTTATATTAACCTTAATGTAAAATGATCTAATCGGGTCTCTGTTCGCCTTGCCATAGAAGTCTAATGGTGCATTTCACTCGCCATTTCATGCGCTTTGAGATGCCGCTTAGCCCAATACGCTATCTGAAATAGGAGCGACGTAAGTTGAACAAATGTAATAGAATTTCGCTGAATTCTTTTATTAACCATAATGTAAAATGATCTGATCGGGTCTCTGTTCGCCCTAGCATAGAAGTTTAATAGTGAATTTTATTCGCCACTTCATGCGCTTTGAGATGCCGCTTAGCCGAATACGCTATCTGAAATAGGAGCGACGTAAATTGAACAAATGTGATAGAATTTCGCTGAATTCTTATATTAACCAAAATATAAAATGATCTAATCGGGTCTCTGATTGCCCTACCCTAGAAGTTTAATAGTGCATTTTACTCGCCATTTCATGCGCTTTGAGGTGCCGGTTATCCCAATACGCTATCTGAAATATGAGCGACGTAAATTGAACAAATGTGATAGAATTTCGCTGAATTCTTATATTAACCTTAATGTAAAATGATCTAATCGGGTCTCTGTTCGCCCTATCATAGAACTTTAATAGTGCATTTTATTCGCCATTTCATGCGCTTTGAGATGCCGCTCAGCCCAATACGCTATCTGAAATAGGAGCGATGTAAATTGAACAAATGTGATTGAATTTCCTTGAAATCTTATGTTAACCGTAATATAAAATGATCTAATCGGGTCTCTGTTTGCCTTATCCTAGAAGTTTAGTATTGCATTTTACTCGCCATTTCATGCGCTTTGAGATGCCGCTTATCCAAATACGCTATCTGAAATAGGAGCGACGTAAATTGAACAAATGTGATAGAATTTCGCTGAATTCTTAAATTAACTATAATATAAAATGATCTAATCGGGTCACTGATTGCCCCATCATAGAAGTTTAATAGTGCATTTTACTCGCCATTCCACGCGCTTTAAGTTGCCGCCTAGCCCAGTACGCTATCTCAAATAGGAGCGACGTAAATTGAACAAATGTGATAGAATTTCGTTGAATTCTTAAATTAACCATAATATAAAATGATCAAATCGGGTCTCTGTCTGCCATACCCTAGCAGTTTAATAGTGCATTTTATTCGCCATTTCTTGCGCTTTGAGATGCCGCTTAGCCCAATACGCTATCTGAAATATCAGCGACGTAAATTGAACAAATGTGATAGAATTTCGCTGAATTCTTATATTAACCTTAATGTAAAATGATCTAATCGGGTCTCTGTTCGCCCTACCCTAGAAGTTTAATAGTGCATTTCTCTCGTCATTTCATGCGCTTTGAGATGCCGCTTATCCCTGTAACCTATCTGAAATAGGAGCGATGTAAATTGAACAAATGTGATAGAATTTCCCTGAAGTCTTATATTAAACAAAATATAAAATGATCTAATCCGGTCTCTGATTGGCCTATCATAGAAGTTATGTAGTGCATTTTACTCGCCATTCCACGCGCTTTCAGATGCCGCCTAGCCCAGTATGCTATCTGAAATAGGAGCGACGTAAGTTGTACAAATGTGATAGAATTTCGCTGAATTCTTATATTAACCGTAATATAAAATGATCTAATCGGGTCTCTGTTTGGCTTATCCTAGAAGTTTAATACTGCATTTTACTCGCCATTTCATGCGCTTTGAAATGCCGCTTAGCCACATACGCTATCTGAAATATCAGCGACGTAAATTGAACAAATGTGATAGAATTTTTCTGAATTCTTAAATAAACCATAATATGAAATGATCTAATCGGGTCTCTGTTTGCCCTACCGTAGAAGTTTAACAGTGCATTTTGCTCGCCATTTCATTCGCTTTGAGATGCCGCTTAGCCCAATACGCTATCTGAAATAGGAGCGAGGTAAATTGAACAAGCGTGATAGGATTTCCCTGAATTCTTATATTAACCTTAATGTAAAATGATCTAATCGGTTCTCTGTTCGCCCTACCCTAGAAGTTTAATAGTGCCTTTCACTCGTCATTTCATGCGCTTTGAGATGCCGCTTAGCCCAATACGCTATCTGAAATAGTAGCGACGTAAATTGAACAAACGTGATAGAATTTCCCTGAATTCTTATATTAACCTTAATGTAAAATGATCTAATCGGTTCTCTGTTCGCTCTACCCTAGAAGTTTAATGGTGCATTTTACTCGACATTTCATGCGCTTTGAGGTGCCTCTCAGCCCAATACGCTATCTGAAATACGAGCGACGTAAATTGAACAAGTGTGATAGAATTTCGTTGAATTCTTAAATTAACCATAATATAAAATGATCTAATCGGGTCTCTGTTTGCAATACCCTAGATGTTTGATAGTGCATTTTGCTCGCCATTTAATGCGCTTTGAGATGCCGCTTAGCCCAATACGCTATCTGAAATAGGAGCGACGTAAATTGAACAAATGTGATAGAATTTCCCTGAATTCTTATATTAACCTTAATGTAAAATGATCTAATCGGGTCTCTGTTTGCCCTAGTCTAGAAGTTTAATAGTGCATTGTATTCGACATTTCATGCGCTTTGAGATGCCGCTTAGCCCAGTACGCTATCTGAAATAGGAGCGACGTAAATTGAACAAATGTGATAGAATTTCCCTGAAATCTTATATTAAACAAAATATAAAATGATCTAATCGGGACTCCGATTGCCCTATCATAGAAGTTTAGTACTGCATTTTACTCGCCATTCCACGCGCTTTAAGTTGCCGCCTAGTCTAGTACGCTATCTCAAGCAGGAGCGGCGTAAGTTGAACAAATGTGATAGAATTTCGCGGAATCCTTATATTAACCAAAATATAAAATGATCTAATCAGGTCTCTTATTGCCCTATCATAGAAGTTTCATAGTGCATTTTACTCGCCATTCCACGCGCTTTAAGATGCCGCCTAGCCCAGTACGCTATCTGAAATAGGAACGACGTAAATTGAACAAATGTGATAGAATTTTGCTGAATTCTTAAATTAACCTTTATTTAAAATGATCTAATCGGGTCTCTGTTTGCCATACCCTAGAAGTTTAATAGTGGATTTTGCTCGCCATTTCATGCGCTTTGAGATGCCGCTTAGCCCAATACGCTATCTGAAATAGGAGCGACGTAAATTGAACAAATGTGATAGAATTTCCCTGAATTCTTATATTAACCTTAATGGAAAATGATCTAATCGGGTCTCTGTTCGCCCTACCCTAGAAGTTGAATAGTGCATTTCACTCGCCATTTCATGCGCTTTGAGATGCCGCATAGCCCAGTACGCTATCTGAAATTGGAACGACGTAAATTGAACAAATGTGATAGAATTTTGCTGAATTCTTAAATTAACCATAATATAAAATGATCTAATCGGGTCTCTGTTCGCCCTAGCCGAGAAGTTTAATAGTGCATTTTATTCGCCATTTCATGCGCTTTGAGATGCCGCTTAGCCCAATACGCTACCTGGAATTGGAGCGACGTAAATTGAACAAACGTGATAGGATTTCGCTGAAATCTTATATTAACCAAAATATAAAATGATCTAATCGGGTCTCTGATTGCCCTATCATAGAAGGCTAATAGTGCATTTTACTCGCTATTCCACGCGCTTTAAGATGCCGGCTAGCCCAGTAGGCTATCTGAAATAGGAGTGACGTAAATTGAACAAATGTGATAGAATTACTCTTAATTCTTTTATTAACCATAATGTAATATGATCTAATCGGGTCTCTGTTTGCCTTACCCTAGAAGTATAATAGTGCATTTTACTCGCCATTTCATCCGCTTTGAGATGCCGCTTAGCCCAATACGCTATCTGAGATAGGAGCGACGTAAATCGAACAAATGTGATAGAATTTCGTTGAATTCTTAAATTAACCATAATATAAAATGATCAAATCGGGTCTCTGTCTGCCATACCCTAGCAGTTTAATAGTGCATTTTATTCGCCATTTCATGCGCTTTGAGATGCCGCTTAGCCCAATACGCTATCTGAAATATCAGCGACGTAAATTGAACAAATGTGATAGAATTTCGCTGAATTCTTATATTAACCTTAATGTAAAATGATCTAATCGGGTCTCTGTTCGCCCTACCCTAGAAGTTTAATAGTGCATTTCTCTCGTCATTTCATGCGCTTTGAGATGCCGCTTATCCCTGTAACCTATCTGAAATAGGAGCGATGTAAATTGAACAAATGTGATAGAATTTCCCTGAATTCTTATATTAACCTTAATGGAAAATGATCTAATCGGGTCTCTGTTCGCCCTACCCTAGAAGTTGAATAGTGCATTTCACTCGCCATTTCATGCGCTTTGAGATGCCGCATAGCCCAGTACGCTATCTGAAATTGGAACTACGTAAATTGAACAAATGTGATAGAATTTTGCTGAATTCTTAAATTAACCATAATATAAAATGATCTAATCGGGTCTCTGTTCGCCCTAGCCGAGAAGTTTAATAGTGCATTTTATTCGCCATTTCATGCGCTTTGAGATGCCGCTTAGCCCAATACGCTACCTGGAATTGGAGCGACGTAAATTGAACAAACGTGATAGGATTTCGCTGAAATCTTATATTAACCAAAATATAAAATGATCTAATCGGGTCTCTGATTGCCCTATCATAGAAGGCTAATAGTGCATTTTACTCGCTATTCCACGCGCTTTAAGATGCCGGCTAGCCCAGTAGGCTATCTGAAATAGGAGTGACGTAAATTGAACAAATGTGATAGAATTACTCTTAATTCTTTTATTAACCATAATGTATTATGATCTAATCGGGTCTCTGTTTGCCTTACCCTAGAAGTATAATAGTGCATTTTACTCGCCATTTCATCCGCTTTGAGATGCCGCTTAGCCCAATACGCTATCTGAGATAGGAGCGACGTAAATCGAACAAATGTGATAGAATTTCGTTGAATTCTTAAATTAACCATAATATACAATGATCTAATCGGGTCTCTGTTCGCCCTAGCCTAGACGTTTAATAGTGCATTTTACTCGCCCTTCCACGCGCTTTAAGATGCCGCCTAGCCCAGGACGCTATCTGAAATACGAGCGACGTAAATTGAACAAAGGTAATAGAATTTCCGTGAATTCTTATATTAACCTTAATGTAAAATGATCTAATCGGGTCTCTGTTCGCCTTGCCATAGAAGTCTAATGGTGCATTTCACTCGCCATTTCATGCGCTTTGAGATGCCGCTTAGCCCAATACGCTATCTGAAATAGGAGCGACGTAAGTTGAACAAATGTAATAGAATTTCGCTGAATTCTTTTATTAACCATAATGTAAAATGATCTGATCGGGTCTCTGTTCGCCCTAGCATAGAAGTTTAATAGTGAATTTTATTCGCCACTTCATGCGCTTTGAGATGCCGCTTAGCCGAATACGCTATCTGAAATAGGAGCGACGTAAATTGAACAAATGTGATAGAATTTCGCTGAATTCTTATATTAACCAAAATATAAAATGATCTAATCGGGTCTCTGATTGCCCTACCCTAGAAGTTTAATAGTGCATTTTACTCGCCATTTCATGCGCTTTGAGGTGCCGGTTATCCCAATACGCTATCTGAAATATGAGCGACGTAAATTGAACAAATGTGATAGAATTTCGCTGAATTCTTATATTAACCTTAATGTAAAATGATCTAATCGGGTCTCTGTTCGCCCTATCATAGAACTTTAATAGTGCATTTTATTCGCCATTTCATGCGCTTTGAGATGCCGCTCAGCCCAATACGCTATCTGAAATAGGAGCGATGTAAATTGAACAAATGTGATTGAATTTCCTTGAAATCTTATGTTAACCGTAATATAAAATGATCTAATCGGGTCTCTGTTTGCCTTATCCTAGAAGTTTAGTATTGCATTTTACTCGCCATTTCATGCGCTTTGAGATGCCGCTTATCCAAATACGCTATCTGAAATAGGAGCGACGTAAATTGAACAAATGTGATAGAATTTCGCTGAATTCTTAAATTAACTATAATATAAAATGATCTAATCGGGTCACTGATTGCCCCATCATAGAAGTTTAATAGTGCATTTTACTCGCCATTCCACGCGCTTTAAGTTGCCGCCTAGCCCAGTACGCTATCTCAAATAGGAGCGACGTAAATTGAACAAATGTGATAGAATTTCGTTGAATTCTTAAATTAACCATAATATAAAATGATCAAATCGGGTCTCTGTCTGCCATACCCTAGCAGTTTAATAGTGCATTTTATTCGCCATTTCATGCGCTTTGAGATGCCGCTTAGCCCAATACGCTATCTGAAATATCAGCGACGTAAATTGAACAAATGTGATAGAATTTCGCTGAATTCTTATATTAACCAAAATATAAAATGATCTAATCGGGTCTCTGTTCGCCCTACCCTAGAAGTTTAATAGTGCATTTCTCTCGTCATTTCATGCGCTTTGAGATGCCGCTTATCCCTGTAACCTATCTGAAATAGGAGCGATGTAAATTGAACAAATGTGATAGAATTTCCCTGAAGTCTTATATTAAACAAAATATAAAATGATCTAATCCGGTCTCTGATTGGCCTATCATAGAAGTTATGTAGTGCATTTTACTCGCCATTCCACGCGCTTTCAGATGCCGCCTAGCCCAGTATGCTATCTGAAATAGGAGCGACGTAAGTTGTACAAATGTGATAGAATTTCGCTGAATTCTTATATTAACCGTAATATAAAATGATCTAATCGGGTCTCTGTTTGGCTTATCCTAGAAGTTTAATACTGCATTTTACTCGCCATTTCATGCGCTTTGAAATGCCGCTTAGCCACATACGCTATCTGAAATATCAGCGACGTAAATTGAACAAATGTGATAGAATTTTTCTGAATTCTTAAATAAACCATAATATGAAATGATCTAATCGGGTCTCTGTTTGCCCTACCGTAGAAGTTTAACAGTGCATTTTGCTCGCCATTTCATTCGCTTTGAGATGCCGCTTAGCCCAATACGCTATCTGAAATAGGAGCGAGGTAAATTGAACAAGCGTGATAGGATTTCCCTGAATTCTTATATTAACCTTAATGTAAAATGATCTAATCGGTTCTCTGTTCGCCCTACCCTAGAAGTTTAATAGTGCCTTTCACTCGTCATTTCATGCGCTTTGAGATGCCGCTTAGCCCAATACGCTATCTGAAATAGTAGCGACGTAAATTGAACAAACGTGATAGAATTTCCCTGAATTCTTATATTAACCTTAATGTAAAATGATCTAATCGGTTCTCTGTTCGCTCTACCCTAGAAGTTTAATAGTGCATTTTACTCGACATTTCATGCGCTTTGAGATGCCTCTCAGCCCAATACGCTATCTGAAATAGGAGCGACGTAAATTGAACAAATGTGATAGAATTTCCCTGAATTCTTATATTAACCTTAATGTAAAATGATCTAATCGGGTCTCTGTTTGCCCTAGTCTAGAAGATTAATAGTGCATTGTATTCGACATTTCATGCGCTTTGAGATGCCGCATAGCCAGTACGCTATCTGAAATAGGAGCGACGTAAATTGAACAAATGTGATAGAATTTCCCTGAAATCTTATATTAAACAAAATATAAAATGATCTAATCGGGACTCCGATTGCCCTATCATAGATGTTTAGTACTGCATTTACTCGCCATTCCACGCGCTTTAAGTTGCCGCCTAGTCTAGTACGCTATCTCAAGCAGGAGCGGCGTAAGTTGAACAAATGTGATAGAATTTCGCGGAATCCTTATATTAACCAAAATATAAAATGATCTAATCGGGTCTCTATTGCCCTATCATAGAAGTTTCATAGTGCATTTTACTCGCCATTCCACGCGCCTTAAGATGCCGCCTAGCCCAGTACGCTATCTGAAATAGGAACGACGTAAATTGAACAAATGTGATAGAATTTTGCTGAATTCTTAAATTAACCATGATATAAAATGATCTAATCGGGTCTCTGTTTGCCATACCCTAGAAGTTTAATAGTGGATTTTGCTCGCCATTTCATGCGCTTTGAGATGCCGCTTAGCCCAATACGCTATCTGAAATAGGAGCGACGTAAATTGAACAAATGTGATAGAATTTCCCTGAATTCTTATATTAACCTTAATGGAAAATGATCTAATCGGGTCTCTGTTCGCCCTACCCTAGAAGTTGAATAGTGCATTTCACTCGCCATTTCATGCGCTTTGAGATGCCGCATAGCCCAGTACGCTATCTGAAATTGGAACGACGTAAATTGAACAAATGTGATAGAATTTTGCTGAATTCTTAAATTAACCATAATATAAAATGATCTAATCGGGTCTCTGTTCGCCCTAGCCGAGAAGTTTAATAGTGCAATTTTATTCGCCATTTCATGCGCTTTGAGATGCCGCTTAGCCCAATACGCTACCTGGAATTGGAGCGACGTAAATTGAACAAACGTGATAGGATTTCGCTGAAATCTTATATTAACCAAAATATAAAATGATCTAATCGGGTCTCTGATTGCCCTATCATAGAAGGCTAATAGTGCATTTTACTCGCTATTCCACGCGCTTTAAGATGCCGGCTAGCCCAGTAGGCTATCTGAAATAGGAGTGACGTAAATAGAACAAATGTGATAGAATTACTCTTAATTCTTTTATTAACCATAATGTAATATGATCTAATCGGGTCTCTGTTTGCCTTACCCTAGAAGTATAATAGTGCATTTTACTCGCCATTTCATCCGCTTTGAGATGCCGCTTAGCCCAATACGCTATCTGAGATAGGAGCGACGTAAATCGAACAAATGTGATAGAATTTCGTTGAATTCTTAAATTAACCATAATATACAATGATCTAATCGGGTCTCTGTTCGCCCTAGCCTAGACGTTTAATAGTGCATTTTACTCGCCCTTCCACGCGCTTTAAGATGCCGCCTAGCCCAGTACGCTATCTGAAATACGAGCGACGTAAGTTTAACAAATGTGATAGAATTACGCTGAATTCTTATATTAACCGTAATATAAAATGATCTAACCGGGTCCCTGTTTGCCTTACCCTAGAATTTTAATAGTGCATTTTACTCGCCATTTCATGCGCTTTGAGATGCCGTATAGCCCAATACGCTATCTGAAATAGGAGCGACGTAAATTGAACAAATGTAATAGAATTTCCGTGAATTCTTATATTAACCTTAATGTAAAATGATCTAATCGGGTCTCTGTTCGCCTTGCCATATAAGTCTAATGGTGCATTTCACTCGCCATTTCATGCGCTTTGAGATGCCGCTTAGCCCAATACGCTATCTGAAATAGGAGCGACGTAAGTTGAACAAATGTAATAGAATTTCGCTGAATTCTTTTATTAACCATAATGTAAAATGATCTGATCGGGTCTCTGTTCGCCCTAGCCTAGAAGTTTAATAGTGAATTTTATTCGCCACTTCATGCGCTTTGAGATGCCGCTTAGCCGAATACGCTATCTGAAATAGGAGCGACGTAAATTGAACAAATGTGATAGAATTTCGCTGAATTCTTATATTAACCAAAATATAAAATGATCTAATCGGGTCTCTGATTGCCCTACCCTAGAAGTTTAATAGTGCATTTTACTCGCCATTTCATGCGCTTTGAGGTGCCGGTTATCCCAATACGCTATCTGAAATATGAGCGACGTAAATTGAACAAATGTGATAGAATTTCGCTGAATTCTTATATTAACCTTAATGTAAAATGATCTAATCGGGTCTCTGTTCGCCCTATCATAGAACTTTAATAGTGCATTTTATTCGCCATTTCATGCGCTTTGAGATGCCGCTTAGCCCAGTACGCTATCTGAAATAGGAGCGACGTAAATTGAACAAATGTGATAGAATTTCCCTGAAATCTTATATTAAACAAAATATAAAATGATCTAATCGGGACTCCGATTGCCCTATCATAGAAGTTTAGTACTGCATTTTACTCGCCATTCCACGCGCTTTAAGTTGCCGCCTAGTCTAGTACGCTATCTCAAGCAGGAGCGGCGTAAGTTGAACAAATGTGATAGAATTTCGCGGAATCCTTATATTAACCAAAATATAAAATGATCTAATCAGGTCTCTTATTGCCCTATCATAGAAGTTTCATAGTGCATTTTACTCGCCATTCCACGCGCTTTAAGATGACGCGTAGCCCAGTACGCTATCTGAAATAGGAGCGACGCAAATTGAACAAATGTGATAGAATTTCGTTGAATTCTTAAATTAACCATAATATAAAATGATCAAATCGGGTCTCTGTCTGCCATACCCTAGAAGTTTAATAGTGCATTTTGCTCGCCATGTAATGCGCTTTGAGATGCCGCTTAGCCCAATACGCTTTCTGAAATAGGAGCGACGTAAATTGAACAAATGTGATAGAATTTCGCTGAATTCTTATATTAACCAAAATATAAAATGATCTAATCGGGTCTCTGATTGCCCTACCCTAGAAGTTTAATAGTGCATTTTACTCGCCATTCCTCGCGCTTTAAGATGCCGCCTATCCGGGTACGCTATCTGAAATAGGAGCCGCGTAAATTGAACAAATGTGATAGAATTTTTCTGAATTCTTAGATTAACCATAATATGAAATGTCCTAATCGGGTCTCTGTTTGCCCTACCCTAGATGTTTAATAGTGCATTTTACTCACCATTTCTTGCGCTTTGAGATGCCGCTTAGCCCAATACGCTATCTGAAATAGGAGCGATGTAAATTGAACAAATGTGATATAATTTCGCTGAATTCTTAAATTAACCATAATATAAAATGATCTATTCGGGTCTCTGATTGCCCTATCATAGAAGATTAATAGTGCATTTTCCTCGCCACTCCACGCGCTTTAAGATGCCGCCCAGCCCAGTATGCTATCTGAAATAGGAACGACGTAAATTGAACAAATGTGATAGAATTTTGCTGAATTCTTAAATTAACCATAATATGAAATGTCCTAATCGGGTCTCTGTTTGCCCTACCCTAGAAGTTTAATAGTGCATTTTACTCGCCATTTCATGCGCTTTGAGATGCCGCTTAGCCCAATACGCTATCTGAAATAGGAGCGACGTAAATTGAACAAATGTGATAGAATTTCGCTGAATTCTTAAATTAACCATAATATAAAATGATCTAATCGGGTCTCTGTTCGCCCTGCCCTAGAAGTTTAATAGTGCATTTTACTCGACATTTCATGCGCTTTGAAATGCCGCTTAGCCCAATACGCTATCTGAAATAGGAGCGTCGTAAAATGAATAAATGTGATAGGATTTCGCTGAATTCTTAAATTAACCATAATATAAAATGATCTAATCGGGTCTCTATGTGCCCAACCCTAGAAGCTTAATAGTGCATTTTACTCGCCATTTCTTGCGCTTTGAAATGCCGCTTAGCCCAATACGCTATCTGAAATATCAGCGACGTAAATTAAACAAATGTGATAGAATTACGCTGCATTCTCATATTAACCGTAATATAAAATGATGTGATCGGGTCTCTGTTTGCCCTATCCTAGAAGTTTAGTAGTGCATTTCACTCGTCATTTCATGCGCTTTGTGATGCCGCTTAGCCCAATAAGCTATCTGAAATAGGAGCGACGTAAATTATAACAAATGTGATAGAATTTTTCTGAATTCTTAAATAAACCATAATATGAAATGATCTAATCGGGTCTCTGTTTGCCCTACCCTAGAAGTTTAACAGTGCATTTTGCTCGCCATTTCATGCGCTTTGAGATGCCGCTTAGCCCAATACGCTATCTGAAATAGGAGCGTGGTAAATTGAACAAGCGTGATAGGATTTCCCTGAATTCTTATATTAGCCTTAATGTAAAATGATCTAATCGGTTCTCTGTTCGCCCTGCCCTAGAAGTTTAATAGTGCATTGTATTCGACATTTCATGCGCTTTGAGATGCCGCTTAGCCCAATACGCTATCTGAAATAGGAGCGACGTAAATTGAACAAATGTGATAGAATTTCCCTGAATTCTTATATTAACCTTAATGGAAAATGATCTAATCGGGTCTCTGTTCGCCCTATCATAGAACTTTAATAGTGCATTTTATTCGCCATTTCATGCGCTTTGAGATGCCGCTCAGCCCAATACGCTATCTGAAATAGGAGCGATGTAAATTGAACAAATGTGATTGAATTTCCTTGAAATCTTATGTTAAACAAAATATAAAATGATCTAATCGGGTCTCTGATTGCCCTATCATGGAAGTTTAGTAGTGCATTTTACTCGCCCTCCCACGCGCTTTAAGATGCCGTCTAGCCCAGTACGCTATCTGAAATGGGAGCGACGTAAATTGAACAAATGTGATAGAATTTCGCTGAATTCTTAAATTAACCATAATATAAAATGATCTAATCGAGTCAATGTTCGCCCTACCCTAGAAGTTTAATAGTGCATTTCACTCGACATTTCATGCGCTTTGAGATGCCGCTTAGCCCAATAAGCTATCTGAAATAGGAGCGACGTAAATTGAACAAATGTGATAGAATTTCGCTGATTTCTCATATTAACATTAATGTAAACTGATCTAATCGAGTCTCTGTTCGCCCTACCCTAGAAGTTTAATAGTGCATTTTACTCGACATTCCACGCGCTTTAAGATGCCGCCTAGCCCAGTACGCTATCTGAAATAGGAACGACGTAAATTGAACAAGTGTGATAGAATTTCGTTGAATTCTTAAATTAACCATAATATAAAATGATCAAATCGGGTCTCTGTCTGCCGTACCCTAGAAGTTTAATAGTGCATTTTATTCGCCATTTTATGCGCTTTGAGATGCCGCTTAGCCCAATACGCTATCTGAAATATCAGCGACGTAAATTGAACAAATATGATAGAATTACGCTTAATTCTTATATTAACCGTAATATAAAATGATCTAATCGGGTCTCTGTTTGCCTTATCCTAGAAGTTTAGTATTGCATTTTACTCGCCATTTCATGCGCTTTGAGATGCCGCTTATCCAAATACGCTATCTGAAATAGGAGCGACGTAAATTGAACAAATGTGATAGAATTTCGCTGAATTCTTAAATTAACTATAATATAAAATGATCTAATCGGGTCACTGATTGCCCTATCATAGAAGTTTAATAGTGCATTTTACTCGCCATTCCACGCGCTTTAAGTTGCCGCCTAGCCCAGTACGCTATCTCAAATAGGAGCGACGTAAATTGAACAAATGTGATAGAATTTCGTTGAATTCTTAAATTAACCATAATATAAAATGATCAAATCGGGTCTCTGTCTGCCATACCCTAGCAGTTTAATAGTGCATTTTATTCGCCATTTCATGCGCTTTGAGATGCCGCTTAGCCCAATACGCTATCTGAAATATCAGCGACGTAAATTGAACAAATGTGATAGAATTTCGCTGAATTCTTATATTAACCTTAATGTAAAATGATCTAATCGGGTCTCTGTTCGCCCTACCCTAGAAGTTTAATAGTGCATTTCTCTCGTCATTTCATGCGCTTTGAGATGCCGCTTATCCCTGTAACCTATCTGAAATAGGAGCGATGTAAATTGAACAAATGTGATAGAATTTCCCTGAAGTCTTATATTAAACAAAATATAAAATGATCTAATCCGGTCTCTGATTGGCCTATCATAGAAGTTATGTAGTGCATTTTACTCGCCATTCCACGCGCTTTCAGATGCCGCCTAGCCCAGTATGCTATCTGAAATAGGAGCGACGTAAGTTGTACAAATGTGATAGAATTTCGCTGAATTCTTATATTAACCGTAATGTAAAATGATCTAATCGGGTCTCTGTTTGGCTTATCCTAGAAGTTTAATACTGCATTTTACTCGCCATTTCATGCGCTTTGAAATGCCGCTTAGCCACATACGCTATCTGAAATATCAGCGACGTAAATTGAACAAATGTGATAGAATTTTTCTGAATTCTTAAATAAACCATAATATGAAATGATCTAATCGGGTCTCTGTTTGCCCTACCGTAGAAGTTTAACAGTGCATTTTGCTCGCCATTTCATTCGCTTTGAGATGCCGCTTAGCCCAATACGCTATCTGAAATAGGAGCGAGGTAAATTGAACAAGCGTGATAGGATTTCCCTGAATTCTTATATTAACCTTAATGTAAAATGATCTAATCGGTTCTCTGTTCGCCCTACCCTAGAAGTTTAATAGTGCCTTTCACTCGTCATTTCATGCGCTTTGAGATGCCGCTTAGCCCAATACGCTATCTGAAATAGTAGCGACGTAAATTGAACAAACGTGATAGAATTTCCCTGAATTCTTATATTAACCTTAATGTAAAATGATCTAATCGGTTCTCTGTTCGCTCTACCCTAGAAGTTTAATAGTGCATTTTACTCGACATTTCATGCGCTTTGAGATGCCTCTCAGCCCAATACGCTATCTGAAATAGGAGCGACGTAAATTGAACAAATGTGATAGAATTTCCCTGAATTCTTATATTAACCTTAATGTAAAATGATCTAATCGGGTCTCTGTTTGCCCTAGTCTAGAAGATTAATAGTGCATTGTATTCGACATTTCATGCGCTTTGAGATGCCGCTTAGCCCAGTACGCTATCTGAAATAGGAGCGACGTAAATTGAACAAATGTGATAGAATTTCCCTGAAATCTTATATTAAACAAAATATAAAATGATCTAATCGGGACTCCGATTGCCCTATCATAGATGTTTAGTACTGCATTTTACTCGCCATTCCACGCGCTTTAAGTTGCCGCCTAGTCTAGTACGCTATCTCAAGCAGGAGCGGCGTAAGTTGAACAAATGTGATAGAATTTCGCGGAATCCTTATATTAACCAAAATATAAAATGATCTAATCAGGTCTCTTATTGCCCTATCATAGAAGTTTCATAGTGCATTTTACTCGCCATTCCACGCGCTTTAAGATGCCGCCTAGCCCAGTACGCTATCTGAAATAGGAACGACGTAAATTGAACAAATGTGATAGAATTTCCCTGAATTCTTATATTAACCGTAATATAAAATGATCTAACCGGGTCCCTGTTTGCCTTACCCTAGAATTTTAATAGTGCATTTTACTCGCCATTTCATGCGCTTTGAGATGCCGTATAGCCCAATACGCTATCTGAAATAGGAGCGACGTAAATTGAACAAATGTGATAGAATTTCGCTGATTTCTCATATTAACATTAATGTATACTGATCTAATCGAGTCTCTGTTCGCCCTACCCTAGAAGTTTAATAGTGCATTTTACTCGCCATTCCACGCGCTTTAAGATGACGCCTAGCCCAGTACGCTATCTGAAATAGGAGCGACGCAAATTGAACAAATGTGATAGAATTTCGTTGAATTCTTAAATTAACCATAATATAAAATGATCAAATCGGGTCTCTGTCTGCCATACCCTAGAAGTTTAATAGTGCATTTTGCTCGCCATGTAATGCGCTTTGAGATGCCGCTTAGCCCAATACGCTTTCTGAAATAGGAGCGACGTAAATTGAACAAGTGTGATAGAATTTCGTTGAATTCTTAAATTAACCATAATATAAAATGATATAATCGGGTCTCTGTTTGCCATACCCTAGAAGTTTAATAGTGCATTTTGCTCGCCATGTAATGTGCTTTGAGATGCCGCTTAGCCCAATACGCTATCTGAAATGGGAGCGACGTAAATTGAACAAATGTGATAGAAGTTCCCTGAATTCTTATATTAACCTTAATGTAAAATGATCTAATCGGGTCTCTGTTTGCCCTAGCCTAGAAGCTTAATAGCGCATTTTATTCGACATTTCATGCGCTTTGAGATGCCGCTTACCCCAATACGCTATCTGAAATAGGAGCGACGTAAATTGAGCAAATGTGATAGAATTTCCCTGAATTCTTATATTAACCTTAATGTAAAATGATCTAATCGGGTCTCTGTTTGACCTAGCCTAGAAGATTAATAGTGCATTTTATTCGACATTTCATGCGCTTTGAGATGCCGCTTAGGCCAATACGCTATCTGAAATAGCAGCGACGTAAATTGAACAAATGTGATATAATTTCCCTGAATTCTTATATTAACCTTAATGTAAAATGATCTAATCGGGTCTCTGTTCGCCGTACCCTAGAAGTTTAATAGTGCATTTCACTCGCCATTTCATGCGCTTTGAGATGCCGCCTAGCCCAGTACGCTATCTGAAATAGGAGCGACGTAAGTTTAACAAATGTGATAGAATTACGCTGAATTGTTATGTTAACCGTGATATAAAATGATCTAATCGGGTCCCTGTTTGCCTTACCCTAGAAGTTTACTAGTGCATTTTACTCGCCATTTCATGCGCTTTGAGATGCCGCTTAGCCCAATACGCTATCTGAAATATGAGCGACGTAAATTGAACAAATGTGATAGAATTTCCCTGAAATCTTATATTAAACAAAATATAAAATGATCTAATCGGGTCTCTGATTGCCCTATCATAGAAGGTTAGTAGCGTATTTTACTCGCCATTTCATGCGCTTTGAGATGCCGCTTAGCCCAATACGCTATCTGAAATATGAGCGACGTAAATTGAACGAATGTGATAGAATTTCGCTGAATTCTTATATTAACCTTATTGTAAAATGATCTAATCGGGTCTCTGTTCGCCCTAGCCTAGAAGTTTAATAGTGCATTTCTCTCGTCATTTCATGCGCTTTAAGATGCCGCTTAGCCATGTAACCTATCTGAAATAGGAGCGATGTAAATTGAACAAATGTGATAGAATTTCCCTGAAGTCTTATATTAAACAAAATATAAAAAGTTCTAATCGGGTCTCTGATTGCCCTATCATAGAAGTTTAGTAGTGCATTTTACTCGCCATTCCACGCGCTTTAAGATGCCGCGTAGCCCAGTACGCTATCTAAAATAGGAGCGACGTAAGTTGAACAAATGTGATAGAATTACGCTGAATTCTTATATTAACCGTAATATAAAATGATCTAATCGGGTCTCTGTTTGCCTTATCCTAGAAGTTTAGTATTGCATTTTACTCGCCATTTCATGCGCTTTGAGATGCCGCTTATCCAAATACGCTATCTGAAATAGGAGCGACGTAAATTGAACAAATGTGATAGAATTTCGCTGAATTCTTAAAATAACTATAATATAAAATGATCTAATCGGGTCACTGATTGCCCTATCATAGAAGCTTAATAGTGCATTTCACTCGCTATTCCACGCGCTTTAAGATGCCGGCTAGCCCAGTAGGCTATCTGAAATATGAGCGACGTAAATTGAACAAATGTGATAGAATTTCCCTGAATTCTTATATTAATCTTAATGTAAAATGATCTAATCGGGTCTCTGTTCGCCCTACCCTAGAAGCTTAATAGTGCATTTCACTCGCCATTTCATGCGCTTTGAGATGCCGCCTAGCCCAGTACGCTATCTGAAATAGCAGCGACGTAAATTGAACAAATGTGGTATAATTTCCCTGAATTCTTATATTAACCATAATATAAAATGATCTAATCGGGTCCCTGTTTGCCATACCCTAGAAGTTTAATAGTGGATTTTGCTCGCCATTTCATGCGCTTTGAGATGCCGCTTAGCCCAATACGCTATCTGAAATAGCAGCGACGTAAATTGAACAAATGTGATATAATTTCCCTGAATTCTTATATTAACCTTAATGTAAAATGATCTAATCGGGTCTCTGTTCGCCCTACCCTAGAAGTTTAATAGTGCATTTCACTCGCCATTTCATGCGCTTTGAGATGCCGCCTAGCCCAGTACGCTATCTGAAATAGGAGCGACGTAAGTTTAACAAATGTGATAGAATTACGCTGAATTGTTATGTTAACCGTAATATAAAATGATCTAATCGGGTCCCTGTTTGCCTTACCCTAGAAGTTTACTAGTGCATTTTACTCGCTATTCCATGCGCTTTGAGATGCCGCTTAGCCCAATACGCTATCTGAAATATGAGCGACGTAAATTGAACGAATGTGATAGAATTTCGCTGAATTCTTATATTAACCTTAATGTAAAATGATCTAATCGGGTCTCTGTTCGCCCTACCCTAGAAGTTTAATAGTGCATTTCACTCGCTATTCCACGCGCTTTAAGATGCCGGCTAGCCCAGTAGGCTATCTGAAATATGAGCGACGTAAATTGAACAAATGTGATAGAATTTCGCTGAATTCTTATATTAACCTTAATGTAAAATGATCTAATCGGGTCTCTGTTCGCCCTACCCTAGAAGTTTAATAGTGCATTTCTCTCGTCATTTCATGCGCTTTAAGATGCCGCTTAGCCATGTAACCTATCTGAAATAGGAGCGATGTAAATTGAACAAATGTGATAGAATTTCCCTGAAGTCTTATATTAAACAAAATATAAAATGATCTAATCGGGTCTCTGATTGCCCTATCATAGAAGTTTAGTAGTGCATTTTACTCGCCATTCCACGCGCTTTATGAAGCCGCCTAGCCCAGTACGCTATCTGAAATAGGAGCGACGTAAGTTGAACAAATGTGATCGAATTTCGCTGAATTCTTAAATTAACCATAATATAAAATTATCTAATCGGGTCTCTGATTGCCCTGTCATAGAAGTTTAGTAGTGCATTTCACTCGCCATTTCATGCGCTTTCAGATGCCGCTTCGCCCAATACGCTATCTGAAATAGGAGCGACGTAAATTGAACAAATATGATAGAATTTCGCTGAATTCTTAAATTAACCATAATATAAAATGATCTAATCGGGTCTCTGTTTGCCCTACCCTAGAAGTTTAATAGTGCATTTTGCTCGCCATTTCATGCGCTTTGAGATGCCGCTTAGCCCAATACGCTATCTGAAATAGGAGCGACGTAAGTTAAACAAATGTGATAGAATTTCGCTGAATTCTTTTATTAACCATAATGTTAAATGATCTAATTGGGTCTCTGCTCGCCCTAGCCTAGAAGTTTAATAGTGCATTTTATTCGCCATTGCATGCGCTTTGAGATGCCGCTTAGCCGAATACGCTATCTGAAATAGGAGCGACGTAAGTTGAACAAATGTGATAGAATTACGCTGAATTCTTATATTAACCGTAATATAAAATGATCTAATCGGGTCTCTGTTTGCCTTACCATAGAAGTATAATAGTGCATTTTACTCATCACTTCATGCGCTTTGAGATGCCGCTTAGCCCAATACGCTATCTGAAATAGGAGCGACGTAAATTGAACAAATGTGATAGAATTTCGCTGAATTCTTAAATTAACCATAATATAAAATGATCTAATCGGGTCTCTGTTTGCCCTACCCTAGAAGTTTAATAGTGCATTTTACTCGCCATTTCATGCGCTTCGAGATGCCGCTTAGCCGAATACGCTATCTGAAAAATTAGCGACGTAAATTGAACAAATGTGATAGAATTTCCCTGATATCTTATATTAAGCAAAATATAAAATGATCTAATCGGGTCTCTGTTTGCCTTATCCTAGAAGTTTAATAGTGCATTATACTCGCCATTTCATGCGCTTTGAGATGCCGCTTAGCCCAATACGCTATCTGAAATAGGAGCGACATAAATTGAACAAATGTGATAGAATTTCGCTGAATTCTTAAATTAACCATAATATAAAATGATCTAATCGGGTCTCTGATTGCCCTACCCTAGAAGTTTAATAGTGCATTTCTCTCGTCATTTCATGCGCTTTAAGATGCCGCTTAGCCATGTAACCTATCTGAAATAGGAGCGATGTAAATTGAACAAATGTGATAGAATTTCCCTGAAGTCTTATATTAAACAAAATATAAAATGATCTAATCGGGTCTCTGATTGCCCTATCATAGAAGTTTAGTAGTGCATTTTACTCGCCATTCCACGCGCTTTATGAAGCCGCCTAGCCCAGTACGCTATCTGAAATAGGAGCGACGTAAATTGAACAAATGTGATAGAATTTCGCTTAATTCTTTTATTAACCATAATGTAAAATGATCTAATCGGGTCTCTGTTTGCCTTATCCTAGAAGTTTAATAGTGCATTATACTCGCCATTTCATGCGCTTTGAGATGCCGCTTAGCCCAATAGCTATCTGAAATAGGAGCGACGTAAATTGAACAAATGTGATAGAATTTCCCTGAAATCTTATATTAAACAAAATATAAAATGACCTAAACGGGACTCTGATTGCCCTATCATAGAAGTTTAGTAGTTCATTTTACTCGCCCTTCCACGCGCTTTAAGATGCCGTCTAGCCCAGTACACTATCTGAAATAGGAGCGACGCATGTTGAACAAATGTGATAGAATTACGCTGAATTCTTATATTAACCGTAATATAAAATGATCTAATCGGGTCTCTGTTTGCCCTACCCTAGAAGTTTAATAGTGCATTTTACTCGCCATTTCTTGCGCTTTGAGATGCCGCTTAGCCCAATACGCTATCTGAAATAGGAGCGACGTAAATTGAACAAATGTGATAGAATTTCGCTGAATTCTTATATTAACCAAACTATAAAATGATCTAATCGGGTCTCTGATTGCCCTATCATAGAAGTTTAAGAGTGCATTTTGCTCGCCATTCCACGCGCTTTAAGATGCCGCCTAGCCCAGTACGCTATCTGAAATAGGAGCGACGTAAGTTGAACAAATGTGATAGAATAACGCTGAATTCTTATATTAACCGTAATATGAAATGGTCTAATCGGGTCTCCGTTTGCCTTATCCTAGAAGTTTAATAGTGCATTTTACTGGCCATTTCATGCGCATTGAGATGCCGCTTAGCCCAATACGCTATCTGAAATAGGAGCGATGTAAATTGAACAAATGTGATAGAATTTCGCTGGATTCTTAAATTAACCATAATATAAAATGATCTAATCGGGTCTCTGATTGCCCTATCATAGAAGTTTAATAGTGCATTTTACTCGCCATTCCTCGCGCTTTAAGATGCCGCCTATCCGGGTACGCTATCTGAAATAGGAGCCGCGTAAATTGAACAAATGTGATAGAATTTTTCTGAATTCTTAAATTAACCATAATATGAAATGTCCTAATCGGGTCTCTGTTTGCCCTACCCTAGATGTTTAATAGTGCATTTTACTCACCATTTCTTGCGCTTTGAGATGCCGCTTAGCCCAATACGCTATCTGAAATAGGAGCGATGTAAATTGTACAAATGTGATATAATTTCGCTGAATTCTTAAGTTAACCATAATATAAAATGATCTAATCGGGTCTCTGATTGCCCTATCATAGAAGATTAATAGTGCATTTTCCTCGCCATTCCACGCGCTTTAAGATGCCGCCCAGCCTAGTATGCTATCTGAAATACGAACGACGTAAATTGAACAAATGTGATAGAATTTTGCTGAATTCTTAAATTAACCATAATATGAAATGTCCTAATCGGGTCTCTGTTTGCCCTACCCTAGAAGTTTAATAGTGCATTTTACTCGCCATTTCATGCGCTTTGAGATGCCGCTTAGCCCAATACGCTATCTGAAATAGGAGCGACGTAAATTGAACAAATGTGATAGAATTTCGCTGAATTCTTAAATTAACCATAATATAAAATGATCTAATCGGGTCTCTGTTCGCCCTGCCCTAGAAGTTTAATAGTGCATTTTACTCGACATTTCATGCGCTTTGAAATGCCGCTTAGCCCATTACGCTATCTGAAATAGGAGCGACGTAAAATGAACAAATGTGATAGGATTTCGCTGAATTCTTAAATTAACCATAATATAAAATGATCTAATCGGGTCTCTATATGCCCAACCCTAGAAGCTTAATAGTGCATTTTACTCGCCATTTCTTGCGCTTTGAGATGCCGCTTAGCCCAATACGCTATCTGAAATATCAGCGACGTAAATTGAACAAATGTGATAGGATTACGCTGCATTCTCATATTAACCGTAATATAAAATGATGTGATCGGGTCTCTGTTTGCCCTATCCTAGAAGTTTAGTAGTGCATTTCACTCGTCATTTCATGCGCTTTGAGATGCCGCTTAGCCCAATAAGCTATCTGAAATAGGAGCGACGTAAATTATAACAAATGTGATAGAATTTTTCTGAATTCTTAAATAAACCATAATATGAAATGATGTAATCGGGTTTCTGTTTGCCCTACCCTAGAAGTTTAACAGTGCATTTTGCTCGCCATTTCATGTGCTTTGAGATGCCGCTTAGCCCAATACGCTATCTGAAATAGGAGCGACGTAAATTGAACAAACGTGATAGGATTTCCCTGAATTCTTATATTAACCTTAATGTAAAATGATCTAATCGGTTCTCTGTTCGCCCTACCCTAGAAGTTTAATAGTGCATTTTACTCGACATTTCATGCGCTTTGAGATGCCTCTTAGCCCAATACGCTATCTGAAATAGGAGCGACGTAAATTGAACAAGTGTGATAGAATTTCGTTGAATTCTTAAATTAACCATAATATAAAATGATCTAATCGGGTCTCTGATTGCCCTATCATAGAAGTTTAATAGTGCATTTTACTCACCATTCCTCGCGCTTTAAGATGCCGCCTATCCGGGTACGCTATCTGAAATAGGAGCGACGTAAATTGAACAAATGTGATAGAATTTTTCTGAATTCTTAAATTAACCATAATATGAAATGTCCTAATCGGGTCTCTGTTTGCCCTACCCTAGTAGTTTAATAGTGCATTTGACTCGCCATTTCTTGCGCTTTGAGATGCCGCTTGGCCCAATACGCTATCTGACATATCAGCGACGTAAATTGAACAAATGTGAGAGAATTTCGCTGAATTCTTAAATTAACCATAATATAAAATGATCTAATGGGGTCTCTGTTTGCCCTACCCTAGAAGTTTAATAGTGCATTTTACTCGCAATTTCTTGCGCTTTGAGATGCCGCTTAGCACAAGTCGCTATCTGAAATAGGAGCGATGTAAATTGAACAAATGTGATAGAATTTCGCTGAATTCTTATATTAACCTTAATGTAAAATGATCTAATCGGGTGTTTGTTCGCCCTACCCAAGAAGTTTAATAGTGCATTTCACTCGCCATTTCATGCGCTTTGAGATGCCTCTTAGCCCAATACGCTATCTGAAATAGGAGCGACGTAAATTGAACAAATGTGATAGAATTTCGCTGAATTCTTATATTAACCAAAATATAAAATGATCTAATCGGGTCTCTGATTGCCCTATCATAGAAGTTTAACAGTGCATTTTACTCGCCATTCCACGCGCTTTAAGATGCCGCCTAGCCCAGTACGCTATCTGAAATAGGAGCTACGTAAGTTGAACGAATGTGACAGAATTACGCTGATTTCTTATATTAACCGTAATATAAAATGATCTAATCGGGTCTCTGTTTGCCTTATCCTAGAAGTTTAATAGTGCATTTTACTCGCCATTTCATGCGCTTTGAGATGCCTCTTAGCCCAATACGCTATCTGAAATAGGAGCGACGTAAATTGAACAAATGTGATAGAATTTCGCTGAATTCTTATATTAACCAAAATATAAAATGATCTAATCCGGTCTCTGTTTGCCCTACCCTAGAAGTTGAATAGTGCATTGTACGAGCCATTTCTTGCGCTTTGAGATGCAGCTTAGCCCAATACGCTATCTGAAATAGGAGCGACGTAAATTGAACAAATGTGATAGAATTTCGCTGAATTCGTATATTAACCTTAATGTAAAATGATCTAATCGGGTCTTTGTTCGCCCTACCCTAGAAGTTCAATAGTGCATTTCACTCGTCATTTCATGCGCTTTGAGTTGCCGCTTAGCCCAATAAGCTATCTGAAATAGGAGCGACGTAAATTGAACAAATGTGATAGAATTTCGCTGAATTCTTATATTAACCGTAATGTAAAATGTTCTTATCGGGTCTCTGATTGCCCCACCCTAGAAGTTTAATAGTGCATTTTACTCGCCCTTTCGTGCGCTTTGAGATGCCGCTTAGCCCAATACGCTATCTGAAATAGGAGCGACGTAAATTGAACAAATGTGATAGAATTTCGCTGGATTCTTATATTAACCAAAATATAAAATGATCTAATCGGGTCTCTGATTGCCCTATCATAGAAGTTTAATAGTGCATTTTACTCGCCATTCCACGCGGTTTAAGTTGCCGCCTAGCCCAGTACGCTATCTGAAATAGGAGCTACGTAACTTGAACAAATGTGACAGAATTACGCTGAATTCTTATATTAACCGTAATATAAAATGATCTAATCGGGTCTCTGTTTGCCTTATCCTAGAAGTTTAATAGTGCATTTTACTCGCCATTTCATGCGCTTTGAGATGCCGCTTAGCCCAATAAGCTATCTGAAATAGGAGCGATGTAACTTGAACAAATGTGATAGAATTTCGCTGAATTCTAAAATGAACCATAATATGAAATGACCTAATCGGGTCTCTGTTTGCCCTACCCTAGAAGTTTAATAGAGCATTTTACTCGTCATTTCATGCGCTTTGAGATGCCGCCTAGCCCAGTACGCTATCTGAAATAGGAGCGACGTAAATTGAACAAATGTGATAGAATTTCGCTGAATTCTTTTATTTACCATAATGTTAAATGATCTAATCGGGCCTCTGTTCGCCCTAGCGTAGAAGCTTAATAGTGCATTTTATTCGTCATTTCATGCGCTTTGAGATGCCGCTTATCCCAATACGCTATCTGTAATAGGAGCGACGCAAATTGAACAAATGCGATAGAATATCGCTGAATTCTTCTATTAACCATAATATAAAATGATGTAATCGGGTCTCTGTTCGCCCTACCCAAGAAGTTTAATAGTGCATTTCTCTCGTCATTTCATGCGCTTTGAGATGCCGCTTAGCCCAATAGCTATCTGAAATAGGAGCGACGTAAATTGAACAAATGTGATAGAATTTCCCTGAAATCTTATATTAAACAAAATATAAAATGACCTAAACGGGACTCTGATTGCCCTATCATAGAAGTTTAGTAGTTCATTTTACTCGCCCTTCCACGCGCTTTAAGATGCCGCCTAGCCCAGTACACTATCTGAAATAGGAGCGACGCATGTTGAACAAATGTGATAGAATTACGCTGAATTCTTATATTAACCGTAATATAAAATGATCTAATCGGGTCTCTGTTTGCATTACCATAGAAGTTTAATAGTGCATTTTACTCGCCATTTCATGCGCTTTGAGATGCCGCTTAGCCCAATACGCTATCTGCAATAGGATCGACGTAAAATGAACAAATGAGATAGAATTTCGCTGAATTCTTAAATTAACCATAATATAAAGTGATCTAAACTGGTCTCTGTTTGCCCGACCCTAGAAGTTTAATAGTGCATTTTACTCGCCATTTCTTGCGCTTTGAGATGCCGCTTAGCCCAAATCGCTATCTGAAATAGGAGCAACGTAAATTGAACAAATGTGATAGAATTTCGCTGAATTCTTAAATTAACCATAATATAAAATGATCTAATGGGGTCTCTGTTTGCCCTACCCTAGAAGTTTAATAGTGCATTTTACTCGCCATTTCTTGCGCTTTGAGATGCCGCTTAGCCCAATACGCTATCTGAAATAGGAGCGACGTAAATTGAACAAATGTGATAGAATTTCGCTGAATTCTTATATTAACCAAACTATAAAATGATCTAATCGGGTCTCTGATTGCCCTATCATAGAAGTTTAAGAGTGCATTTTGCTCGCCATTCCACGCGCTTTAAGATGCCGCCTAGCCCAGTACGCTATCTGAAATAGGAGCGACGTAAGTTGAACAAATGTGATAGAATAACGCTGAATTCTTATATTAACCGTAATATGAAATGGTCTAATCGGGTCCCCGTTTGCCTTATCCTAGAAGTTTAATAGTGCATTTTACTGGCCATTTCATGCGCATTGAGATGCCGCTTAGCCCAATACGCTATCTGAAATAGGAGCGATGTAAATTGAACAAATGTGATAGAATTTCGCTGAATTCTTAAATTAACCATAATATAAAATGATCTAATCGGGTCTCTGATTGCCCTATCATAGAAGTTTAATAGTGCATTTTACTCGCCATTCCTCGCGCTTTAAGATGCCGCCTATCCGGGTACGCTATCTGAAATAGGAGCCGCGTAAATTGAACAAATGTGATAGAATTTTTCTGAATTCTTAAATTAACCATAATATGAAATGTCCTAATCGGGTCTCTGTTTGCCCTACCCTAGATGTTTAATAGTGCATTTTACTCACCATTTCTTGCGCTTTGAGATGCCGCTTAGCCCAATACGCTATCTGAAATAGGAGCGATGTAAATTGAACAAATGTGATATAATTTCGCTGAATTCTTAAGTTAACCATAATATAAAATGATCTAATCGGGTCTCTGATTGCCCTATCATAGAAGATTAATAGTGCATTTTCCTCGCCATTCCACGCGCTTTAAGATGCCGCCCAGCCTAGTATGCTATCTGAAATAGGAACGACGTAAATTGAACAAATGTGATAGAATTTTGCTGAATTCTTAAATTAACCATAATATGAAATGTCCTAATCGGGTCTCTGTTTGCCCTACCCTAGAAGTTTAATAGTGCATTTTACTCGCCATTTCATGCGCTTTGAGATGCCGCTTAGCCCAATACGCTATCTGAAATAGGAGCGACGTAAATTGAACAAATGTGATAGAATTTCGCTGAATTCTTAAATTAACCATAATATAAAATGATCTAATCGGGTCTCTGTTCGCCCTGCCCTAGAAGTTTAATAGTGCATTTTACTCGACATTTCATGCGCTTTGAAATGCCGCTTAGCCCAATACGCTATCTGAAATAGGAGCGACGTAAAATGAACAAATGTGATAGGATTTCGCTGAATTCTTAAATTAACCATAATATAAAATGATCTAATCGGGTCTCTATGTGCCCAACCCTAGAAGCTTAATAGTGCATTTTACTCGCCATTTCTTGCGCTTTGAGATGCCGCTTAGCCCAATACGCTATCTGAAATATCAGCGACGTAAATTGAACAAATGTGATAGAATTACGCTGCATTCTCATATTAACCGTAATATAAAATGATGTGATCGGGTCTCTGTTTGCCCTATCCTAGAAGTTTAGTAGTGCATTTCACTCGACATTTCATGCGCTTTGAGATGCCGCTTAGCCCAATAAGCTATCTGAAATAGGAGCGACGTAAATTATAACAAATGTGATAGAATTTTTCTGAATTCTTAAATAAACCATAATATGAAATGATGTAATCGGGTCTCTGTTTGCCCTACCCTAGAAGTTTAACAGTGCATTTTGCTCGCCATTTCATGTGCTTTGAGATGCCGCTTAGCCCAATACGCTATCTGAAATAGGAGCGACGTAAATTGAACAAACGTGATAGGATTTCCCTGAATTCTTATATTAACCTTAATGTAAAATGATCTAATCGGTTCTCTGTTCGCCCTACCCTAGAAGTTTAATAGTGCATTTTACTCGACATTTCATGCGCTTTGAGATGCCTCTTAGCCCAATACGCTATCTGAAATAGGAGCGACGTAAATTGAACAAGTGTGATAGAATTTCGTTGAATTCTTAAATTAACCATAATATAAAATGATCTAATCGGGTCTCTGATTGCCCTATCATAGAAGATTAATAGTGCATTTTCCTCGCCATTCCACGCGCTTTAAGATGCCGGCCAGCCCAGTATGCTATCTGAAATAGGAACGACGTAAATTGAACAAATGTGATAGAATTTTGCTGAATTCTTAAATTAACCATAATATGAAATGTCCTAATCGGGTCTCTGTTTGCCCTACCCTAGAAGTTTAATAGTGCACTTTACTCGCCATTTCATGCGCTTTGAGATGCCGCTTAGCCCAATACGCTATCTGAAATAGGAGCGACGTAAATTGAACAAATGTGATAGAATTTCGCTGAATTCTTAAATTAACCATAATATAAAATGATCTAATCGGGTCTCTGTTCGCCCTGCCCTAGAAGTTTAATAGTGCATTTTACTCGACATTTCATGCGCTTTGAAATGCCGCTTAGCCCAATACGCTATCTGAAATAGGAGCGACGTAAAATGAACAAATGTGATAGGATTTCGCTGAATTCTTAAATTAACCATAATATAAAATGATCTAATCGGGTCTCTATGTGCCCAACCCTAGAAGCTTAATAGTGCATTTTACTCGCCATTTCTTGCGCTTTGAGATGCCGCTTAGCCCAATACGCTATCTGAAATATCAGCGACGTAAATTGAACAAATGTGATAGAATTACGCTGCATTCTCATATTAACCGTAATATAAAATGATGTGATCGGGTCTCTGTTTGCCCTATCCTAGAAGTTTAGTAGTGCATTTCACTCGTCATTTCATGCGCTTTGAGATGCCGCTTAGCCCAATACGCTATCTGAAATAGTAGCGACGTAAATTGAACAAACGTGATAGAATTTCCCTGAATTCTTATATTTACCTTAATGTAAAATGATCTAATCGGTTCTCTGTTCGCCCTACCCTAGAAGTTTAATAGTGCATTGTATTCGACATTTCATGCGCTTTGAGATGCCGCTTAGCCCAGTACGCTATCTGAAATAGGAGCGACGTAAATTGAACAAATGTGATAGAATTTCCCTGAAATTTTATATTAAACAAAATATAAAATGATCTACTCGGGACTCCGATTGCCCTATCATAGAAGTTTAGTACTGCATTTTACTCGCCATTCCACGCGCTTTCAGTTGCCGCCTAGTCCAGTACGCTATCTCAAGCAGGAGCGGCGTAAGTTGAACAAATGTGATAGAATTTCGCGGAATCCTTATTTTAACCAAAATATAAAATGATCTAATCGGGCCTCTTATTGCCCTATCATAGAAGTTTCATAGTGCATTTTACTCGCCATTCCACGCGCTTTAAGATGCCGCCTAGCCCAGTACGCTATCTGAAATAGGAACGACGTAAATTGAACAAATGTGATAGAATTTTGCTGAATTCTTAAATTAACCATGATATAAAATGATCTAATCGGGTCTCTGTTTGCCATACCCTAGACGTTTAATAGTGGATTTTGCTCGCCATTTCATGCGCTTTGAGATGCCGCTTAGCCCAATACGCTATCTGAAATAGGAGCGACGTAAATTGAACAAATGTGATAGAATTTCCTTGAAATCTTATGTTAAACAAAATATAAAATGATCTAATCGGGTCTCTGATTGCCCTATCATGGAAGTTTAGTAGTGCATTTTACTCGCCCTTCCACGCGCTTTAAGATGCCGTCTAGCCCAGTACGCTACCTGAAATAGGAGCGACGTAAGTTGAACGAATGTGATAGAATTACGCTGAATTCTTATATTAACCGTAATATAAAATGATCTAACCGGGTCTCTGTCTTCCTTACCCTAGAAGTTTAGTAGTGCATTGTACTCGCCATTTCATGCGCTTTGAGATGCCGCGTAGCCCAATACGCTATCTGAAATGGGAGCGACGTAAATTGAACAAATGTGATAGAATTTCGCTGAATTCTTAAATTAACCATAATATAAAATGATTTAATCGAGTCAATGTTCGCCCTACCCTAGAAGTTTAATAGTGCATTTCACTCGACATTTCATGCGCTTTGAGATGCCGCTTAGCCCAATAAGCTATCTGAAATAGGAGCGACGTAAATTGAACAAATGTGATAGAATTTCGCTGATTTCTCATATTAACATTAATGTAAGCTGATCTAATCGAGTCTCTGTTCGCCCTACCCTAGAAGTTTAATAGTGCATTTTACTCGACATTCCACGCGCTTTAAGATGCCGCCTAGCCCAGTACGCTATCTGAAATAGGAACGACGTAAATTGAACAAGTGTGATAGAATTTCGTTGAATTCTTAAATTAACCATAATATAAAATGATCAAATCGGGTCTCTGTCTGCCATACCCTAGAAGTTTAATAGTGCATTTTATTCGCCATTTTATGCGCTTTGAGATGCCGCTTAGCCCAATACGCTATCTGAAATATCAGCGACGTAAATTGAACAAATATGATAGACTTACGCTTAATTCTTATATTAACCGTAATATAAAATGATCTAATCGGGTCTCTGTTTGCCTTATCCTAGAGGTTTAGTATTGCATTTTACTCGCCATTTCATGCGCTTTGAGATGCCGCTTATCCAAATACGCTATCTGAAATAGGAGCGACGTAAATTGAACAAATGTGATAGAATTTCGCTGAATTCTTAAATTAACTATAATATAAAATGATCTAATCGGGTCACTGATTGCCCTATCATAGAAGTTTAATAGTGCATTTTACTCGCCATTCCACGCGCTTTAAGTTGCAGCCTAGCCCAGTACGCTATCTCAAATAGGAGCGACGTAAATTGAACAAATGTGATAGAATTTCGTTGAATTCTTAAATTAACCATAATATAAAATGATCAAATCGGGTCTCTGTCTGCCATACCCTAGCAGTTTAATAGTGCATTTTATTCGCCATTTCATGCGCTTTGAGATGCCGCTTAGCCCAATACGCTATCTGAATTATCAGCGACGTAAATTGAACAAATGTGATAGAATTACGCTGCATTCTCATATTAACCGTAATATAAAATGATCTAATCGGGTCTCTGTTCGCCCTACCCTAGAAGTTTAATAGTGCATTTCTCTCGTCATTTCATGCGCTTTGAGATGCCGCTTAGCCCTGTAACCTATCTGAAATAGGAGCGATGTAAATTGAACAAATGTGATAGAATTTCCCTGAAGTCTTATATTAAACAAAATATAAAATGATCTAATCCGGTCTCTGATTGGCCTATCATAGAAGTTATGTAGTGCATTTTACTCGCCATTCCACGCGCTTTCAGATGCCGCCTAGCCCAGTATGCTATCTGAAATAGGAGCGACGTAAGTTGTACGAATGTGATAGAATTTCGCTGAATTCTTATATTAACCGTAATATAAAATGATCTAATCGGGTCTCTGTTTGGCTTATCCTAGAAGTTTAATACTGCATTTTACTCGCCATTTCATGCGCTTTGAAATGCCGCTTAGCCACATACGCTATCTGAAATATCAGCGACGTAAATTGAACAAATGTGATAGAATTTTTCTGAATTCTTAAATAAACCATAATATGAAATGATCTAATCGGGTCTCTGTTTGCCCTACCGTAGAAGTTTAACAGTGCATTTTGCTCGCCATTTCATTCGCTTTGAGATGCCGCTTAGCCCAATACGCTATCTGAAATAGGAGCGAGGTAAATTGAACAAGCGTGATAGGATTTCCCTGAATTCTTATATTAACCTTAATGTAAAATGATCTAATCGGTTCTCTGTTTGCCCTACCCTAGAAGTTTAATAGTGCATTTTACTCGCCATTTCATGCGCTTTGAGATGCCGCTTAGCCCAATACGCTATCTGAAATAGGAGCGACGTAAATTGAACAAATGTGATAGAATTTCGCTGAATTCTTAAATTAACCATAATATAAAATGATCTAATCGGGTCTCTGTTCGCCCTGCCCTAGAAGTTTAATAGTGCATTTTACTCGACATTTCATGCGCTTTGAAATGCCGCTTAGCCCAATACGCTATCTGAAATAGGAGCGACGTAAAATGAACAAATGTGATAGGATTTCGCTGAATTCTTAAATTAACCATAATATAAAATGATCTAATCGGGTCTCTATGTGCCCAACCCTAGAAGCTTAATAGTGCATTTTACTCGCCATTTCTTGCGCTTTGAGATGCCGCTTAGCCCAATACGCTATCTGAAATATCAGCGACGTAAATTGAACAAATGTGATAGAATTACGCTGCATTCTCATATTAACCGTAATATAAAATGATGTGATCGGGTCTCTGTTTGCCCTATCCTAGAAGTTTAGTAGAGCATTTCACTCGTCATTTCATGCGCTTTGAGATGCCGCTTAGCCCAATAAGCTATCTGAAATAGGAGCGACGTAAATTATAACAAATGTGATAGAATTTTTCTGAATTCTTAAATAAACCATAATATGAAATGATGTAATCGGGTCTCTGTTTGCCCTACCCTAGAAGTTTAACAGTGCATTTTGCTCGCCATTTCATGTGCTTTGAGATGCCGCTTAGCCCAATACGCTATCTGAAATAGGAGTGACGTAAATTGAACAAACGTGATAGGATTTCCCTGAATTCTTATATTAACCTTAATGTAAAATGATCTAATCGGTTCTCTGTTCGCCCTACCCTAGAAGTTTAATAGTGCATTTTACTCGACATTTCATGCGCTTTGAGATGCCTCTTAGCCCAATACGCTATCTGAAATAGGAGCGACGTAAATTGAACAAGTGTGATAGAATTTCGTTGAATTCTTAAATTAACCATAATATAAAATGATCTAATCGGGTCTCTGATTGCCCTATCATAGAAGATTAATAGTGCATTTTCCTCGCCATTCCACGCGCTTTAAGATGCCGGTCAGCCCAGTATGCTATCTGAAATAGGAACGACGTAAATTGAACAAATGTGATAGAATTTTGCTGAATTCTTAAATTAACCATAATATGAAATGTCCTAATCGGGTCTCTGTTTGCCCTACCCTAGAAGTTTAATAGTGCACTTTACTCGCCATTTCATGCGCTTTGAGATGCCGCTTAGCCCAATACGCTATCTGAAATAGGAGCGACGTAAATTGAACAAATGTGATAGAATTTCGCTGAATTCTTAAATTAACCATAATATAAAATGATCTAATCGGGTCTCTGTTCGCCCTGCCCTAGAAGTTTAATAGTGCATTTTACTCGACATTTCATGCGCTTTGAAATGCCGCTTAGCCCAATACGCTATCTGAAATAGGAGCGACGTAAAATGAACAAATGTGATAGGATTTCGCTGAATTCTTAAATTAACCATAATATAAAATGATCTAATCGGGTCTCTATGTGCCCAACCCTAGAAGCTTAATAGTGCATTTTACTCGCCATTTCTTGCGCTTTGAGATGCCGCTTAGCCCAATACGCTATCTGAAATATCAGCGACGTAAATTGAACAAATGTGATAGAATTACGCTGCATTCTCATATTAACCGTAATATAAAATGATGTGATCGGGTCTCTGTTTGCCCTATCCTAGAAGTTTAGTAGTGCATTTCACTCGTCATTTCATGCGCTTTGAGATGCCGCTTAGCCCAATAAGCTATCTGAAATAGGAGCGACGTAAATTATAACAAATGTGATAGAATTTTTCTGAATTCTTAAATAAACCATAATATGAAATGATCTAATCGGGTCTCTGTTTGCCCTACCCTAGAAGTTTAACAGTGCATTTTGCTCGCCATTTCATGCGCTTTGAGATGCCGCTTAGCCCAATACGCTATCTGAAATAGTAGCGACGTAAATTGAACAAACGTGATAGAATTTCCCTGAATTCTTATATTTACCTTAATGTAAAATGATCTAATCGGTTCTCTGTTCGCCCTACCCTAGAAGTTTAATAGTGCATTGTATTCGACATTTCATGCGCTTTGAGATGCCGCTTAGCCCAGTACGCTATCTGAAATAGGAGCGACGTAAATTGAACAAATGTGATAGAATTTCCCTGAAATTTTATATTAAACAAAATATAAAATGATCTACTCGGGACTCCGATTGCCCTATCATAGAAGTTTAGTACTGCATTTTACTCGCCATTCCACGCGCTTTCAGTTGCCGCCTAGTCCAGTACGCTATCTCAAGCAGGAGCGGCGTAAGTTGAACAAATGTGATAGAATTTCGCGGAATCCTTATTTTAACCAAAATATAAAATGATCTAATCGGGCCTCTTATTGCCCTATCATAGAAGTTTCATAGTGCATTTTACTCGCCATTCCACGCGCTTTAAGATGCCGCCTAGCCCAGTACGCTATCTGAAATAGGAACGACGTAAATTGAACAAATGTGATAGAATTTTGCTGAATTCTTAAATTAACCATGATATAAAATGATCTAATCGGGTCTCTGTTTGCCATACCCTAGACGTTTAATAGTGGATTTTGCTCGCCATTTCATGCGCTTTGAGATGCCGCTTAGCCCAATACGCTATCTGAAATAGGAGCGACGTAAATTGAACAAATGTGATAGAATTTCCCTGAATTCTTATATTAACCTTAATGGAAAATGATCTAATCGGGTCTCTGTTCGCCCTATCATAGAACTTTAATAGTGCATTTTATTCGCCATTTCATGCGCTTTGAGATGCCGCTCAGCCCAATACGCTATCTGAAATAGGAGCGATGTAAATTGAACAAATGTGATAGAATTTCCTTGAAATCTTATGTTAAACAAAATATAAAATGATCTAATCGGGTCTCTGATTGCCCTATCATGGAAGTTTAGTAGTGCATTTTACTCGCCCTTCCACGCGCTTCAAGATGCCGTCTAGCCCAGTACGCTACCTGAAATAGGAGCGACGTAAGTTGAACGAATGTGATAGAATTACGCTGAATTCTTATATTAACCGTAATATAAAATGATCTAACCGGGTCTCTGTCTTCCTTACCCTAGAAGTTTAGTAGTGCATTGTACTCGCCATTTCATGCGCTTTGAGATGCCGCGTAGCCCAATACGCTATCTGAAATGGGAGCGACGTAAATTGAACAAATGTGATAGAATTTCGCTGAATTCTTAAATTAACCATAATATAAAATGATCTAATCGAGTCAATGTTCGCCCTACCCTAGAAGTTTAATAGTGCATTTCACTCGACATTTCATGCGCTTTGAGATGCCGCTTAGCCCAATACGCTATCTGAAATAGTAGCGACGTAAATTGAACAAATGTGATAGAATTTCCCTGAATTCTTATATTAACCTTAATGGAAAATGATCTAATCGGGTCTCTGTTCGCCCTACCCTAGAAGTTGAATAGTGCATTTCACTCGCCATTTCATGTGCTTTGAGATGCCGCATAGCCCAGTACGCTATCTGAAATTGGAACGACGTAAATTGAACAAATGTGATAGAATTTTGCTGAATTCTTAAATTAACCATAATATAAAATGATCTAATCGGGTCTCTGTTCGCCCTAGCCGAGAAGTTTAATAGTGCATTTTATTCGCCATTTCATGCGCTTTGAGATGCCGCTTAGCCCAATACGCTACCTGGAATTGGAGCGACGTAAATTGAACAAACGTGATAGGATTTCGCTGAAATCTTATATTAACCAAAATATAAAATGATCTAATCGGGTCTCTGATTGCCCTATCATAGAAGGCTAATAGTGCATTTTACTCGCTATTCCACGAGCTTTAAGATGCCGGCTAGCCCAGTAGGCTATCTGAAATAGGAGTGACGTAAATTGAACAAATGTGATAGAATTACTCTTAATTCTTTTATTAACCATAATGTAATATGATCTAATCGGGTCTCTGTTTGCCTTACCCTAGAAGTATAATAGTGCATTTTACTCGCCATTTCATCCGCTTTGAGATGCCGCTTAGCCCAATACGCTATCTGAAATAGGAGCGACGTAAATCGAACAAATGTGATAGAATTTCGTTGAATTCTTAAATTAACCATAATATACAATGATCTAATCGGGTCTCTGTTCGCCCTAGCCTAGACGTTTAATAGTGCATTTTACTCGCCCTTCCACGCGCTTGAAGATGCCGCCTAGCCCAGTACGCTATCTGAAATACGAGCGACGTAAGTTTAACAAATGTGATAGAATTACGCTGAATTCTTATATTAACCGTAATATAAAATGATCTAACCGGGTCCCTGTTTGCCTTACCCTAGAATTTTAATAGTGCATTTTACTCGCCATTTCATGCGCTTTGAGATGCCGTATAGCCCAATACGCTATCTGAAATAGGAGCGACGTAAATTGAACAAATGTAATAGAATTTCCGTGAATTCTTATATTAACCTTAATGTAAAATGATCTGATCGGGTCTCTGTTCGCCTTGCCATAGAAGTCTAATGGTGCATTTCACTCGCCATTTCATGCGCTTTGAGATGCCGCTTATCCAAATACGCTATCTGAAATAGGAGCGACGTAAGTTGAACGAATGTGATAGAATTACGCTGAATTCTTATATTAACCGTAATATAAAATGATCTAAACGGGTCTCTGTTTGCCTTACCCTAGAAGTTTAGTAGTGCATTGTACTCGCCATTTCATGCGCTTTGAGATGCCGCGTAGCCCAATACGCTATCTGAAATGGGAGCGACGTAAATTGAACAAATGTGATAGAATTTCGCTGAATTCTTAAATTAACCATAATATAAAATGATCTAATCGAGTCAATGTTCGCCCTACCCTAGAAGTTTAATAGTGCATTTCACTCGACATTTCATGCGCTTTGAGATGCCGCTTAGCCCAATAAGCTATCTGAAATAGGAGCGACGTAAATTGAACAAATGTGATAGAATTTCGCTGATTTCTCATATTAACATTAATGTAAACTGATCTAATCGAGTCTCTGTTCGCCCTACCCTAGAAGTTTAATAGTGCATTTTACTCGCCATTCCACGCGCTTTAAGATGCCGCCTAGCCCAGTACGCTATCTGAAATAGGAACGACGTAAATTGAACAAATGTGATAGAATTTTGCTGAATTCTTAAATTAACCATGATATAAAATGATCTAATCGGGTCTCTGTTTGCCATACCCTAGAAGTTTAATAGTGGATTTTGCTCGCCATTTCATGCGCTTTGAGATGCCGCTTAGCCCAATACGCTATCTGAAATAGGAGCGACGTAAATTGAACAAATGTGATAGAATTTCCCTGAATTCTTATATTAACCTTAATGGAAAATGATCTAATCGGGTCTCTGTTCGCCCTACCCTAGAAGTTGAATAGTGCATTTCACTCGCCATTTCATGCGCTTGAGATGCCGCATAGCCCAGTACGCTATCTGAAATTGGAACTACGTAAATTGAACAAATGTGATAGAATTTTGCTGAATTCTTAAATTAACCATAATATAAAATGATCTAATCGGGTTTCTATTCGCCCTAGCCGAGAGTTTAATAGTGCATTTTATTCGCCATTTCATGCGCTTTGAGATGCCGCTTAGCCCAATACGCTACCTGGAATTGGAGCGACGTAAATTGAACAAACGTGATAGGATTTCGCTGAAATCTTATATTAACCAAAATATAAAATGATCTAATCGGGTCTCTGATTGCCCTATCATAGAAGGCTAATAGTGCATTTTACTCGCTATTCCACGCGCTTTAAGATGCCGGCTAGCCCAGTAGGCTATCTGAAATAGGAGTGACGTAAATTGAACAAATGTGACAGAATTACTCTTAATTCTTTTATTAACCATAATGTATTATGATCTAATCGGGTCTCTGTTTGCCTTACCCTAGAAGTATAATAGTGCATTTTACTCGCCATTTCATCCGCTTTGAGATGCCGCTTAGCCCAATACGCTATCTGAGATAGGAGCGACGTAAATCGAACAAATGTGATAGAATTTCGTTGAATTCTTAAATTAACCATAATATACAATGATCTAATCGGGTCTCTGTTCGCCCTAGCCTAGACGTTTAATAGTGCATTTTACTCGCCCTTCCACGCGCTTTAAGATGCCGCCTAGCCCAGGACGCTATCTGAAATACGAGCGACGTAAATTGAACAAATGTAATAGAATTTCCGTGAATTCTTATATTAACCTTAATGTAAAATGATCTAATCGGGTCTCTGTTCGCCTTGCCATAGAAGTCTAATGGTGCATTTCACTCGCCATTTCATGCGCTTTGAGATGCCGCTTAGCCCAATACGCTATCTGAAATAGGAGCGACGTAAGTTGAACAAATGTAATAGAATTTCGCTGAATTCTTTATTAACCATAATGTAAATGATCTGATCGGGTCTCTGTTCGCCCTAGCATAGAAGTTTAATAGTGAATTTTATTCGCCACTTCATGCGCTTTGAGATGCCGCTTAGCCGAATACGCTATCTGAAATAGGAGCGACGTAAATTGAACAAATGTGATAGAATTTCGCTGAATTCTTATATTAACCAAAATATAAAATGATCTAATCGGGTCTCTGATTGCCCTACCCTAGAAGTTTAATAGTGCATTTTACTCGCCATTTCATGCGCTTTGAGGTGCCGGTTATCCCAATACGCTATCTGAAATATGAGCGACGTAAATTGAACAAATGTGATAGAATTTCGCTGAATTCTTATATTAACCTTAATGTAAAATGATCTAATCGGGTCTCTGTTTGCCCTATCATAGAACTTTAATAGTGCATTTTATTCGCCATTTCATGCGCTTTGAGATGCCGCTCAGCCCAATACGCTATCTGAAATAGGAGCGACGTAAATTGAACAAATGTGATTGAATTTCTTGAAATCTTATGTTAACCTTATATAAAATGATCTAATCGGGTCTCTGTTTGCCTTATCCTAGAAGTTTAGTATTGCATTTTACTCGCCATTTCATGCGCTTTGAGATGCCGCTTAGCCCAATACGCTATCTGAAATATGAGCGACGTAAATTGAACAAATGTGATAGAATTTCGCTGAATTCTTAAATTAACTATAATATAAAATGATCTAATCGGGTCACTGATTGCCCCATCATAGAAGTTTAATAGTGCATTTTACTCGCCATTCCACGCGCTTTAAGTTGCCGCCTAGCCCAGTACGCTATCTCAAATAGGAGCGACGTAAATTGAACAAATGTGATAGAATTTCGTTGAATTCTTAAATTAACCATAATATAAAATGATCAAATCGGGTCTCTGTCTGCCATACCCTAGCAGTTTAATAGTGCATTTTATTCGCCATTCATGCGCTTTGAGATGCGCTTAGCCCATACGCTATCTGAAATATCAGCGACGTAAATTGAACAAATGTGATAGAATTTCGCTGAATTCTTATATTAACCTTAATGTAAAATGATCTAATCGGGTCTCTGTTCGCCCTACCCTAGAAGTTTAATAGTGCATTTCTCTCGTAATTTCATGCGCTTGAGATGCCGCCTATCCCTGTAACCTATCTGAAATAGGAGCGATGTAAATTGAACAAATGTGATAGAATTTCCCTGAATTCTTATATTAACCTTAATGGAAAATGATCTAATCGGGTCTCTGTTCGCCCTACCCTAGAAGTTGAATAGTGCATTTCACTCGCCATTTCATGCGCTTTGAGATGCCGCATAGCCCAGTACGCTATCTGAAATTGGAACTACGTAAATTGAACAAATGTGATAGAATTTTGCTGAATTCTTAAATTAACCATAATATAAAATGATCTAATCGGGTCTCTGTTCGCCCTAGCCGAGAAGTTTAATAGTGCATTTTATTCGCCATTTCATGCGCTTTGAGATGCCGCTAGCCCAATACGCTACCTGGAATTGGAGCGACGTAAATTGAACAAACGTGATAGGATTTCGCTGAAATCTTATATTAACCAAAATATAAAATGATCTAATCGGGTCTCTGATTGCCCTATCATAGAAGGCTAATAGTGCATTTTACTCGCTATTCCACGCGCTTTAAGATGCCGGCTAGCCCAGTAGC